>JAGFNQ010010558.1:0-94782 GCA_024364735.1 Boesenbergia rotunda | reverse complement strand
GCGGTCCCCTGGTCCCGGCCCCATAAGTTTCCAGAGGGAGGCAAACTACGGTTATCACTGGTGTGGTGAGGCACTTGGGGTCGAGGGAATTAATGTCAGCAGACCAGGGTTTTATCCCCGTGCGCAACTGACGACCCTCGAACCTGTGACCTCGACCAAATCGGCCAGATGTCTTACCATCCGATCCAGCCCGTGGGGGCTACCAAAGAAAAGAGTATAACTCTTAAAAATTTAAATTTCAAAACACGATCACGGTGGGACTTGAACCCACAATCTCCCGCTCCGGAGGCGAGCGCCTTATCCATTAGGCCACGCGACCACAATATGGTTTAGCTATGATAAGACATAAAGGCGTATGAATATATTCCTCAGATTCGTAAAGTACTTCAATAGGACAGTAAGTCAGCACGTGCATACCAACATAGGCAAGACAATTAAGAGAAGGGGCGATAATACAGTTTGACACGATTAATGACCAGCATTACGACGATTTCATCCCCTTTCTGCAGGCAAATCTTGCCTCCAAATCTGAGCATTAAAACGGGACAAGACGTCTTGACATGTTTGGTATGCTGCTCGCACTTATATAAGGGTCCCGATTTCTTCACATGCGGGTGGATTCTATAGTTTTCAATTATTATTTTTTACTCTCATTTCTTTTAGCGGGAGTGCTGACTTGATCATCAGAGTGTCTGTGCTGGGGACCTGCCTTGCCATCTTTTTCCTTGCAGTTTGTCGGAGTTCGTTGGCTTCCCCAAGCATCCGATCGGCGGGTCAGCAGTCAATTTTCAGTCAACTTTTGAGCCTCATCATAAGTTAGTCATCCTTCTCGTTTGTCGATAGGATAATATCATAAGCGAAATAACAAGCGAGGACCTTCTTCAATCCACATTAGTTTCCGAATTCGGCCCGAAAGAAGAAGAAAAATTAGAAGAAGATCAAGAGGATCGCCACAACCCTCCTCCTCCTCCGCCACCTAGACTTAGAGCCGCAAAGTTCCCCAATGCCAGACGAGCAGATTGGAGTATGATTTGGACATCAACTTGCTCCGATCACAAGCCAAATCACGAGTGAGGAACTTATTCAATCCACGCGCTTCCGAATCCGGAAGCAGATCAGGAGGGGGAAGAAGAGGCAGCTGGGGAGGACTCACAAACGGCGATTTATTCTTATCCATGTTAAATCTCAAATCAAGAGGAGGAAGAAGATGTCGGGAGGAACTGCGTACGGCGATCTCATTCCTTCTAAATTAATAAATCATTGGTTAATTGGATCTAAAATCGAATTAATCTATAAATATTAGTTCAATTTATTTGTTTTTTTTTTGAAAAATTAGACGTTTCAATTAACTTGAAAAAAAATTAAATTTATTCGGATTCGATTAAGAAGGCTTATCTCTACTGCGAACTACACTTGCCAAGCCCCGGTTCAAATCAATCTAGTCGCTGGAGCAACAGTGCAAGATCCAAAAGCCTATTTTTCAAAATAAACTACAAGCTATTTTTACAATTTAAAATAATTTTGAAATATTGTCTTTGTAAATTGTAATCATCATAAAGAATCTAAAAAAATAAATTCCAAAATTTCAAAATTCAAAGAAAATCATTTTCAAAAATAAAAAGGATAAAATCGAGAAGTTAAAGTAAGTTCTAAACAAACTAAAGGAGACTAAATAAAGTGTCATTAACTTTGAAATTTCACTCACTCCAACATGTTATAAAAAGAATCTACATAAAAACTATCCGAATCCATCTATTAATTAGCCTCCCAAATCAAGAGAAACTTTAGTGTGGAATTGGCATCACCCCAAGGTCTCTTGCTTTACTGTTCTTACGGGCGAGTAATCCTCCACGAGGACAGAGCTGCTTGTTGAGGAAATCATATTGAAGAACATAATAATCAAGCTACGTGATACAAAAAATTGACTTCCCCTCAAAATTATTGGATGTTTTAATTTGACCGAAAGAAGTGATACATCCACGATACAAAGTGCTCTTAACGCATCAAAACTATGAATGGTCAGCTACAATGGAAGTCAGTACGATTTTCCACAATGTATCAAGCTCCCAGCTGCCATGAAGAGTCCAAAAACTGCTGCGCTACCAAGAGTGGTTTGCCCAATGTATCTTATCTTCAACAATCCAGGCACCTGCTCATCACATATTTCACAATATAAACATGAAAATTGTTGGGTCTCAGAACGGATAGAAAATCTAACACACTTTGGCAACCTCGAGTGTAGAAGAATCAACAAATGGCTTATGAGACCAGAAATAACATGGGGAAAAAATGGGACCAAAAGATTGGCCAGAAACATCAACACACTTCTATTAGGCACAAGATGCCAGAGAAAGATGGTACATTGGTTCCGAGATCTACTGAGCCCCTGATCAAAATTAATAAATCAGTATCGACAGTGCGAAGATGTTAAAAAAAAAGCACTGCAGAAGAGTTCCAACAAACATCCCTCATCTTTTCCGCGAATATTTTTGTAATGAGATCACCTAAGGAAAGTCCTGGATGCGGAGATTAACTTGTTAAAAAGAACAAATAGAACAGTCATCATCAACATGAATATGAAACATGACAATTGTTCAAGTTTCATTTAAATTAGCCTTTACATTTACAATTTTTATCCAATTTTAGGGAAAAAAAAGCCAACAATCAATTTAGACACCAACCATTTTTCAGTACAATAAATAATCTAGAATCACATTAAAATTATATTTGGTAACTATATAGTATACCTAAGAGCATGTGTGGTTATATAAGTAGCACAAATACCATGAAGTTTTGAGGCCTCTACTTAAATCATAGAAAACTTGGGTGTTTGTCTAGTTCCTGAGGAATTAACCACTTCCTCAGCAATCAGTAAACAAGAGGCATCAAATATATCTATATTGCTAGAATACAAGGTCAATTAACCAACACAGAAAATAAATTAATTTACGGACAAAAGGAAAGTATTAAATAGTAATTGCAAACTAAAGAACAGGAAATTCTTGTAGGAAGATAGAAATCTGGGATAAATACCTTGTATCTGATAGCCTCATATGTCCCATAGACGGCACCTGGAAGGATTTAATTAGAACTTAGAATAACCCTTTCAACTATTTATAAACAAAACAATGATATATAATGCATGATAAGAACAGGAAACGAATACATTAGAATTATAAATTGAATAAAATAGTAGTTTAGGATAAGAATAACTATATTATCAAAAAAAAATCTCAAAATCACATCAAGAAATCTGTGTCAAATTTCTCATCTTATAGACCAAGACAACACTTAAAGTCAGTGCAAAATGTTGGCAAATTAAAACGCAATATCCCTATCCCATATTAGTATCAAGTATCAGATTCCAACAAAATAGAAGTTTGATATCAGGATATTAAAGTTTTGTTAACTTGAAGGAAAGGAAATACATGGGGGAAAGTGATTGCAAGTTAAGGAAAGAAAGGCATTAGCATTTACTTGGAAGGAAATTTGAAGGTAACAAAAATAAAAAGACGAGCTATGAGAGAAATTTGCAAGTTGAGATAACAATTCCTTTCATTTTCATCAAATTCTGGAAGACAACAATGAATGAAAGTGCCACGATCTTGACTTCTCACTTCCTTTTCTGCCCTCATTTTCTTTCAAGTAAACTGATGAAACTATTGGTTCTCAATTAATTTCTTACTCTTCTAACCAACAAAAAAAAAAGATTTGCAACAAACCATTATGATTCTTTTCATTTCCAATTCATATGTAAGAATTGTGTCATACTGTATGATATTAATCGTGGATCATATTATTGTATATCAATGCATAGGGTATTAAGTAAATTTGGTTGAGTCTATATTAGCTTAAAACATTTTTTTTTTGCGTGCACATGCAAATTGCAAATCGCATATGTCATATGCAGTCGCTATGTAGTCGTCCCCTAATGGGCTGTACATTCGAGATCGATTATGGTATCAACTATGGCATAATGCATGATTTTATGAGTTAACTTGGTCAATTACAGATTTCCGATCCAATCTGGAATTAACTATGCATGGAGGCATAGTGACAAAAGTTTCAACGTCCTATAAAAACGAAAAGCCATTTGGTAAGAGAATCCATCTCCCCTCACGTCTATAGACAAAAACGCGGATCAATCAGCTTACAAGAAAAGAGCACTCGTCTTTCTAACACAGTCAAAAATATATATATATATCCTTTGACAATAAAGCGCATATATTGGCATCCCACGGACTAGAACCAAAATCACCTACTCTATCACAAAAAATGAACCTTCGACGCAGAGACGACGCGTTGAGCAAAGCGGAAAATTTTAGGTGGAGCTTTCGATCGATCGAAAAGACGGGAAGATGAAGAGCAGAGATATGGGTTGGTAAAGGCATACCAACTGCGCCGCCGATCGATCCACCTATCGCCGCTCCGGCCGTGACGCGAGCCAAGCAGCTGTCTCTACCCATTCCGTCTAGTCGATGAAACCTAAACCCTACCCCGTCAAATAACTCGCCGATTTAATTTCATTATATAGCGGTCGAAAAAAAACATATATGTTTTTCAAAATATCCCCCAAAAAATTGGAACTTTGACGATTTTCCTAATCACGTACCTTATTTTGCATAGTATCCTAAACAAAAACATTGTGATCCTGTCACGAAGTGAGTTGGACGTTCTTACAACTGCGTGAGTTTCCGAGAAGAGCGAGGTTGCTGAGGTGGCGTGACGAGCTAGAGCGCTCCCAACCTGCGAGACGAAGACCGTTAGAACTCGCCGGGAAAAGTCCTCGGTCAGGCACTCCGACAGTCAAGTCAGTATGTGATGGTGGCGATGGAAGGCAATAGAACAATAGAGAAATTGCACTATCGCGCGTACCTGGAAAATGCGGAGTAGTAGGTATTATGACCGGGGAAGCTGACAGGTTCTGCCCCGCCTGCCACTTGCCGTTGTGTGGAGAAGGCAGGGTAATGCATGCCCAGAGATGACAGGGTAAAGTGTCACATGCGGTATGAAGGAAAGAGGCACTGTCAGCTTAAGGGTGGCGCCGTTGGGCGCCGCTCGACCTGACACTTAAGTATGTGGTCGAGGTATAGGGGACAAGGTGTGGCAGGTGAATCAGTACCCCTGTGAGATATCCGCCACTTGGGACCAGAACGACTCTGATCATGCGCCGACCTTGTACTACGCCTAGTAGTCTGGTGTCAAGGAGTGGTTGTGTCGACTGGGACACTGAGCAAGGAGGTCCGCTGAGGGCCTATGAGGGTGCCGACTGGGACACTGAGTAAGGAGGCCGGCTGAGGGCCTATGAGGGTGCCGACTGGGGCACTGAGTAAGGAGGCCGGCTGAGGGCCTATGTGTAACGCCCCAAAATTTCCATTTTTAGTTCTTAAAGTCCTTAGAATTATTTTAAAATGGTTTAGAAATATTCTAGATATTTTTATGGAATTTTCCGAGTTCGTTTAGTATTTTTAAAAAAGAAAAAACATTAAAGGGCAACAGGGGTATCGAACCCGCGACCACCAAGAGAGCAAGCGCGCACGGAACCGGCTAGGCTAGGGTATAAAGCACAACAAAAGGTGGAGAGAAATAAATTTATAAAGTAGTTACGTTTTTTTTCCATAAAGATAGTATAAATAGATAAGTTAAGAGAGGAATTTTATTTTCTCTCAAACCCTCTCCCTCGCCCAAGCTTGCGCCGACTCCTTCCCCTCTCCTCTCTTGGGCGAAACAACACCAAGCTCTAGAGGGCCGGCCAAGGCTCTCCTCCGAGAGATATTCCTATATTCGGGATCCCCGCGACGAGAGGAACGCGTAGGCGCGAAGAATTCTCCGAGATCTCAATTTTCTTCCGAACCTCCGACGCCGTTCTTGGTTGTAAGTCCAAGATATCAAGGTAAGTACTGCTCACCTGCAGTAAGAGGCGGTTTTTCCGCAAGAATTTCCCTTAAAAGTTTTTAAAAGAGATATTTCATTCTTGTTAAGATTTTTGCATGTGATCTTAGTTCATTATATGCTTATATATATTTTATTGAGTACCCTATATGAGGTTAGGGTCCAGGAAAAGCTATGAGAAAAGAAAAGAGAAGATAAAGATAAGAAAAGAAAAGACCAAGGCCTTAAGAAATCCCCAAAAGTCAAGACTTAGGGATTTTAGCACGCAAGGTGCTCGAGAAAATGCCAAGGCATTTACAGATAAGAAAGAAAAGAAAGAAAAGCTATTTTATTTTTTAAGGCCAGTACCCGGCGTCCAAGGGCGTCGTTAAAGAAATCCAGGTGTCCAATTCCAAGGTCTTGGCCCTGGTAGGCCAAGGTCTGCTCTATTAGGATTGGTGGCTCGCTACCCCAACCTTTTAGGGAACGCGCATATGAGATGGTACTTACGTCTTCAGTGGATCCAAGTGATTATTATTTTCAAGTATATGCTTTAGCAAAGTTTCTAAAGTTTAAAGAGTTTTCAAAAAGTTAAAGAATAGCTAAAGTTTCAAGTTGAGCCAAGAAAAGCAAGTTGAGATTTATTAATGCTTGAGTATGCATGTTTTGAGTTATACATGTTTAGTTCAGTTTTCTTTCAAGCATATAAGTATCTCATGTGATTTCATATTGTTCAAGAAGCATGTTTGCACATTTGGAGATTTTGTGAGCTAGATAGTACTTACTAAGCTTTATGCTTATAGATGCATTTCCTCTTACTGTAGGTAAAGGTAAAGACAAGCAATTCTGAAGGAAGGCGACAAGGCGATGCTGAGCGACGTGTGTGTGGTGGCTGATTTTGGAGAGATCCTTGAGACGAGACAATTTAGTTATTTGAATTACAATGTTTAAGTTTATTCAAATTCCAAGTTATTGCTTTATGGAGTTTAGCGAACATTTAAGCTTCGGATAGTTTTACATGCTCAATTTCTTAGAGTAAAGATTCCATGTCATTTCATTTAGCATACATATCCTTATGATTGTATTGGATGAGTAGAAGTGTGAGTAGGTTGGAATATTGATACTTTGTTGGAGATATTGATGCATGTGCCAAGATAGTACTAATTCCCCTTTGAATCAAGTTTTATTGCTTAAATATGTTTAGAAAAGTTGCATTCACATTTCATAATGCTTTAGCAAGGTTATAGAACATGTATTTGGTGTTATGAATGCATAGGAGTCAAGATTGGTACAAACTCTAAGGTTAAAGTTCATATAAACTTGAATAGCTTATTTACTTCCACAAAAGTTCTAATTTCGAGTTTATGAAGTTGTTTTGATTGGCTAAAATGTTTAGGAAACTAGTATAGAGTATAGAAATGGTGTTGTGTCTTGTTATGGCTTGAAACTATATGTTTAGTGGGCTTTTGGAAACTAAGTTTCGAATCTGAATTTTCAGTTTTCAGGCGTGCCAGTCGACTGGTTCAGAACCAGTCGACTGCCCTATCGAACAGTAGCTTCTGTCCGATACACCAGTCGACTGCCAAGAGGCCAGTCGACTGGTGCCGCGCCCAGAAACTTTCTGAGGCCGATACCAGTCGACTGGTCAGATCGCAGTCGACTGGTACCATTGCAGAAAAGTCCTATAGATGTAAAGAAGTGTGCCATGGTATCATGCATGACTATTAGAGTTAGTATATCATAGATAGATTTAAATTGAGAAGAAAAAAAAAGATTTCCGCATTCCTAGTCGTGCATTAGAGTCGAGAAGTAAATAGAGTAACGATCCGTCTAAGGTAGAGAAGGCGGGACGCTACACTATGAGGGTGCCGACGGGGGTACTGAGTAACATCTTCGGTGGCTTGGGCTTATTCCCATAAACTGGGTCACCACGCGCGAGCGGGGAGCCGAGGTTGAATAAGTCAAAAGCCATCTGTCTTAGGAGAAGGCCCTTATGGGACTACGGGGGCCTTGACACGAAAACCCAGGGGGCCTGAGCCCGCGAGCCTCCTACCTGGCGAGATCATCTCGACCACCGGCCACCTCCCTTCTGACCGAGCGCCAGGCTGCCAGGGCAGGTCACGTAAGCTGCCTCGGGATCATAAGCATCTCCCTCAAGTCTAGTCGAAGGAGGCACGCAGTCTGACTGACTGGACCCTAAATCTGGTCCGAGTCTGGCGCACCCCTCAGAAGGATCAGCCGTCATCAATTGCGAATATTCTACTGCACCTCGCTTCTGTCGCCTCGAATACTACCCGAGTCTGATCAGACGGCTTTAGCGAGGTCGCACGTTTCTCTCAGTCGTCCATCGGACGATTGGCACTCCTCACCTGCCTCCATAAGTGAGATTCCTCGCTTGCTCGTTCTTCTTTCTGCATTCGAAGCCGTTCGCTGTCCTCCGCTATTTTGCGCGCTGCTAGGGTTGCAACAACTTCCTTGTCCCGGCCCTTCTTCGTCGACCCCTTTGCACTGGTTAGCTTCTCACCTCTTTCTTCTCCAATGGCCTCTTCTTCTTCGTCTCCACCCCCGCCTCGACCTTGGTATGCCACCTTGAGAACCACCCTTGCCTCCCATGACCTGCTCCAAATAAAATCGGACTTCTTAATTCCGGTCGACCACCGCATACGCCTGCCTAAATCACACGAACCCCCAAATTCTGCCCCCTTGGGCTATATTGCCTTATCTCGGGATCATCTTCAAGTCGGCCTACGTTTCCCCGTCCATTCCTTCATTGCCGCCGTCTGTGACTACTTCCAGATTTCTCTGTCTCAACTAGCCGCCAACGCTATACACCTGATATGCGACTCAGCCATCGTTTTCTCACTTCTCGAGATTCCTCTTGTACCGGAGAACTTCCATTACTTTTCCTACCCTAAACAGTAAGAAGTGGGTGACTTCTTCTTCCAGGCCCGAGCCAAAACTTCCTTCCTCTTGAACCTGCCCACTTCAAACAAAGGTTGGAAGGAACGATACTTCTTCATTGGGTCCATCCCCGCCCCGGGTTGGCCTACCACCTGGGTGGATGGACTCCCCGTGTCCGAGACTCTCCCCCGATACTATCGCACTTCCGCCGCCTACTTGGAGATCATTGCTGAATTGGAAGACAGACACTTTCACGACGGACTTTTGTTAAAAGAAGGGATTCTCTCCGCTTTCGGTCTGAGCCCGAGCCCCGCTCCCCCTCTGGCTGATGTTGGTAAGTTTTCCGTATGTACCACGCATATCTCTCCGTCGAGCTTGCACTTATTTTCTTTCATAGTTTCCCTGTTGCTGTCCACGACCCTGAAGGGAGGTTTCAGGCTAATTGAGGCCGAGCTGCAGACTCGGATCACCTCTATGTTGACCGCTAGAGAAGGTGCTGTAGCGGAGACGGTTCCGGCCAACCCGACCCCGATTGTGCAGGGGTCGGGCCCCACCGCCTCTGAGACTGCCCCGTCCATGACTGTCCTACCGCGCCTTCCGTCCAAACGCCGACGAGCGTCCTCCTCGACAGGGGGTTCCTCCCTTCCTTCTCCAGCAAACATCTGGAGAAGAAGAAGAAGAAGAGAGTAGCTCCTGAGCCTGAAGCTCATTCTGCCCCTTTAGCCATCATTCCGTATGTGGCCCCCGTGGTTACCTCGCCGGCCACCGTTTTTGTCAGAGACTCCCCAGTTCGCCTACCGGCAATTGCCTCGGCCATTGCCCCAACCCTGATGTTGCGGCCACCCTCTCCGTCACCACATCGCCTGCCAACCTTTCTGCCACTTCCACCAACTCCGACACCTTGAGGTCTGCTCAATCAGGAGCCCCTTCCACTGAGGGTCCGCCGGAGGACCTAGTGATGCACCTTTTGGTGCCCTCTCGGGCAGACCGTCGCCTGAAGATGCCCTCGGGTGAGCTACCTGAGCATCACCAGGACCTGCGCCTGTATGGGTCGGTGGCCGACCGCTATGCCCAAGGGTTCGAGGAGTCCTACATTCGAGGCCCTCGCAACAAAGCTGACGCCTTTTTTCTTAAGGCCACTCAGGTATGCCTAAACGGTCTAGGTCTTCCGTTGTGCCTTTTACTTCTTACTCATAGGAACGATGTTCCTTCTGCAGTTCGTAGGAGACTGCCACGGCGTCTCCATGTTGCTCCTGGCTCAAAGCACAGCACGGGCTAAGACCGAGAGGGAGGTGCAGCGCCTGCAGATGCAGCTGGCGCACTCCCAATTAGTTGCTGACGAGCCCACCTTGAACCACGTACGAGAGGAGGTTCAGGCTCTACAAAACCAACTGGCCTGCTCGGGGGAACAACTCGAAGTGACGCGCGGTCAAGTTGAGACGGCGCAACAAGTTACTTCCCAAGCAAACATTAGGCTTTCCACCCTGATGCACGCCGAGCGAAAAGCGCGAGCATTACAAGCGGAGGACCAGGCCAAGTCAGCCCAGGCGAAATCCGACCTTCAGAGGGTGTCAGCAGCCCTTGACTCTCTTCAAGCCCAATTGGAGGCCAGGGACACTGCTGCTCTGGCCCAGTCGCAAAGGATAACTGAGCTATCTATGGAGCTCTCTTCCAAAGACCAATTGTTGCACGCCCAGAAAGGAGAGCTTGAGCAATTACGAAAGGAGAGGTCCGATTGGGAGGCAACCAGATCGGAGTTGACAGAGCTTCGCGCCCGTAGAGAGACTGAGCAGTCCGGGTGGGTGGTGGCCAGATCAGTGCTGGTGACGCTTCGATCTTACAAGGAAACTGAAGATTCCCGACGGGAGAAGTACATGCTTGAGTGTATCAACGACTCTACCCATATGGCCGAAATCGCCAAATGGTTCATGGATGTCATGGAGCCGCAAGGGCTGAGTATCATCCATCGACTCAGGCTAGGCGGGTATCTATCTCTCGATATGCCTTCTACGGCCGTAAGCCTTGAGGACATATGTGAGGACTTGCCCAGCGTGACCGATGTGCCCTTCGAGTGAAGGTTCGACCGTTTGTATCTTTTGCCTTTCTTCTTTGTATGCTTGTGAGGGCGACGGGTTTGGAGCGATACATCCTCGGGCCTTGCCGAATGGAACCTTCTTATTCCCCCCTAAATCTTTCGGGCTTGTTCCCTTTGTCGAATGGTTAGCGATCTCCAAGATCGCCGAACGGACCGCTCTGATTGGGGCGCTACCTTACTGTGCAGATTGTTGAGCTAAAGGACCGATAGGGCCCGACCCGCTCACGAGGGCTTGGCCGTTCGGTTGAGTTGGAACCCAAGAAACGTGAGTCGCCCTGCGACTGGCCGGGCTCAAAGCTCGAGGACTGGTGTGTTTATGAGCATTTTTTGCGCCCATCCCATCGGGGCGATTCGTATCCTGGTCCCTGACGTCTGCTTTAATGAGTGATGGGATAGGGCTCGGGCGACGTGACGCATCGAGCAGCGAAATGTCCGTCACCAGTCATGAGTGCCTCGAGTACCGAGCAGCCCTTGCGCATTTACTCTGGCTTCACCATTTCTTCACGTTTCCCCTCGCGTGACTAACCGTCGGATCGCGCGATTTACCGAGGTCTTCCACGAACGGCTGGGATGTTTTTCTTTCCCCTATACATAGGCGGCCCTTGCCACCTTCATTTTTCACGAGACCCCTGTGGCACCGAACTGCCCATCCATCTTCCCACATGTCGACCGACTCCTCTGAAGAAGCCTTTCTTCTGCGAGGGTCCGATGTTTCCTCAGACAATTCGTATTCCTCTCCTTCAGAAGACATCGACCGGGAGTTCTTTGAGATGATCCTCTCCCCCGGTTCACCTTTCCCGCCCCAAATACTTAAATCCATCACTTCCCCGCACGAGAGTACTTCACGTAAAGGGAAGGAACCACTGAGAACATGCCCCACTCCCCGCATGGGAGTCTCTGTTACAAGCGATCTTCCAATGGAAGCTTGCCCTCAGGCGCTTCGTTTGGCTGCATTCTCATCTCCACGTAGCACTTCCGCCCCTTCCCGTCGAGCGAAGCGGGCCCGGTCACCAGCTTCTGCCAAAGCTGCTGCCGCGGTGCCTTCGTCTTCCCGTGTGACCCCCCTTCCGGGGCACATGTCTCCCTCGCTTGCTCCTGAGGTATCGCTTTCTCTAGCGCCTCTAGAGCTTCCCCTTTCTCAGTCGGGAAGCCCCTCTCGAGTGCTCTCTTCGACCTTGTTGAAGAGGGTTTGGGCGCTTGCGCCCTTGGAGGATCCGAAGGGAGGTGTTCCTACCTCCCTTTGTCATTCAACTCGTCGCGATTCTATATGCTGACCGACTGGCAATACCGGCTCGAGGAGTGCTGGAGGGGCTATTATCATTATGCCTCCTATCTCAACCAAGGCCAGTCCGGGGCGGCTTGCTGCTTGCTGCTTGCATGCTCCTTGCCCCTTTTCGACACTTGGGCCTTTGCGGGCGAGGATGCTTCTGCCGGCTCTCCTGGATCAGTCTCTCCACTTGCCACCCTTCCTTGTACACTATCTAGTGACTCGTGTTCAAGTGATGGTCAGGGCAGGAAGTCTGCAAACTTCGCCCAACCGAGAGTCCAGAAACTCTGCTCGGGCGAGAGCTCTTAGGCCCGACCCGAAAAACTTCAACTTACGAGAGGTGTTGCTTTTACTTCTCTTTTCTTTACTCCTGACCCTTGCCTTCCCTTGTCAACAGGTGTCACCGTCAGGTTGGATTTCTGAGGAGTGGACTGCGCTCAGAGCGCAACCTTTCGAAGCACAACACCTCCTCTCTATCTTGCGGGCCGATCTGAGGGCCAAGGAGGAGGAACGGGCTGCTAATGCCACGGAGCTCAGCGAGCTTAAGCAAAAGTATGAGGAGGAACGGGCTGCTAATGTCCCGGAGCTTAGCGAGCTGAAGCAAAAGTATGAGGTCCAAACGACTGTACTGAAGGCCGTCCAACGACGCCTTCGACACCTCAAGAGCAATACCAACTCCTTGCTCCAAGGTCAGGCCCCGAAGAAGACTGGACGAGCCCCGTAAGTTAGGATTAGTTGATACTGAGTCCTGAGCGCCTTTGCCTTTATTAGCTGAAAAGGCCCTGAGCCTCTATCTTGTAATCGCTTGGGATAATAAAATGCCACTTTTTCATATACTTGCAATGTTTGCGGGCCAGTGATTCGAACGACGTTACTAACTTGCGCGAGGGCCTCTCTTACTTAGGCCCTAGTCGCTACGCATTTTTGGGGTTGGGCGCGGGCATTAAGCTTTCCCTCTTTGGGGGGTTGCCCGGACCGGAAGATGTTGTGCTCCCGTGTCGGGACGGGGTATTCTCAAGCATAATGACAGATCAGCCCCAGGTGAGTGATTCGCGGCAGGGAGAACACCTAAGTGATGATTGAAGGACATACCCGTTATTCCGAGCCCTTTGCAACGTCACGGCCGAGCCGTAAACGACGGGTAACATTGTCGGGTCGTACATCTCCTGATCGGGCTTGACACTAGGGGCACCCAAGTCGGGGAGATATTACGGAGTTTTTCCTGTCTTAATATTTCAAGAATTTCGCCCGCGTGGCGGGTTAATAAGTGGGGAGCACGGATTGCCCTGCACTGGGTCCAGGACCAAGCTGGCGAGGGAACACGATTTGTTAAAAGATGGGAGTTTAACCACAAACTCAGGCCGCTTCTCAGGAGCGCGGGCCGCCACGCGGCCGGTCGGAGACACTGAACCAAAGGGGGCGCGGAAGCTGGTCCCCTTATAACTTGCTTAGCGAGGCAGGAGTTTGCGCACGCGGTCGGGCAGGACTCACGGAGCGTGGGACACCGCGCGTCTTACCGAGCAGCTGAGTCGCGGGATAATAGCGCACACAGTCGGGCAGGACTCAGGCCGCGCGTCTTACTGAGCAGCCGAGCTGCGGGAAAGCACACACGGTCAGGCAGGCTGAGCCGCGGGATAATAGCGCACATAGTCGGGCAAGACTCAAGGAACGTGGGACGCCACGCATCTTACTGAGCAGCCGAGTTGTGGGAAAGCACACACGGTCAGGCTGGCTGAGCCACGGGATAATAGCGCACACAGTCGGGCAGAACTCAGGGAGCGTGAGACGCCACGCATCTTACAGAGCAGCTGAGCTGCGGGAAAGCACACACGGTCAGGCAGGCTGAGCCACGGGATAATAGCGCACACAGTCGGGCAGGACTCAGGGAGCGTGGGACGCCACGCGTCTTACTGATCAGCCGAGTTGCGGGAAAGCACACACGGTCAGGCTGGCTGAGCCGCGGATAATAGCGCACACAGTCGGGCAGGGCTCAGGGAGCGTGGGATGTCACGCGTCTTACTGAGCAGCTGAGCTGCGGGAAAGCACACACGGTCAGGCTGGCTGAGCCGCGAGATAATAGCGCACACGGTCGGGCAGGACTTAGGGAGCGTGGGACGGCACACGTCTTACTGAGCAGCCGAGCTGCGAGAAAACACACACGGTCAGGCAGGCTGAGCCGCGGGATAATAGCGCACACAGTCGAGCAGGACTCAGGGAGCATGGGACGCCACGCGTCTTACTGAGCAGCCGAGCTGCGGCAAAGCACACACGGTCAGGCAGGCTGAGCTGTGGGATAATAGCGCACACAGTCGGGCAGGACTCAGGGAGCGTGGGACGCCACGCGTCTTATTGAGCAGCCGAGCTGCGGGAAAGCACACACGGTCAGGCAGGCTGAGCCGTGGGATAATAGCGCACACAGTCGGGCAGGACTCAGGGAGCGTGGGACGCCACGCGTCTTACTGAGCAGCCGAGCTGTGGGAAAGTACACACGGTCAGGCAGGCTGAGCCGCGGGATAATAGCGCACATAGTCGGGCAGGACTCAAGGAGCGTGGGATGCCACGCGTCTTACTAAGCAGCCGAGCTGCGGGAAAGCACACACGGTCAGGCTGGCTGAGCCACGGGATAATAACGCACACAGTCGGGCAGGACTCAGGGAGCGTGAAACGCCACGCATCTTACAAAGCAGCTGAGCTGCGGGAAAGCACACACGGTCAGGCTGGCTGAGCCGCGGGATAATAGCGCACACAGTCGGGCAGGACTCAGGGAGCGTGGGACGCCACGCGTCTTACTGAGCAGCCGACTGCGGGAAAGCACACACGGTTAGGCTGACTGAGCCGCGGGATAATAGCGCACACAGTCGGGCAGGGCTCAGGGAGCGTGGGATGCCACGAGTCTTACTGAGCAACCGAGCTGCGGGAAAGCACACACGGTTAGGCTAGCTGAGCCGCGAGATAATAGAGCACACAGTCGGGCAGGACTCAGGGAGCGTGGGACGTCACGCGTCTTACTGAGCAGCCGAGCTGCGGGAAAGCACACATGGTCAGACATGTTGAGCCGCGGGATAATAGCGCACACAGTCGGGCAGGACTCAAGGAGCATGGGACGCCACGCGTCTTACTGAGCAGCCGAGCTGCGGGAAAGCACACACGGTCAGGCAGGCTGAGCTGCGGGATAATAGCGCACACAGTCAGGCAGGACTCAGGGAGCGTGGGACGCCACGCATCTTACTGAGCAGCCGAGCTGCGGGAAAGCACATACGGTCAGGCTGGTTGAGCCGCGGGATAATAGCGCACACAGTCAGGCAGGACTCAGGGAGCGTGGGACGCCACGCGTCTTACTGAGCAGCTGAGCTGCGGGAAAGCACACACGGTCAGGCAGGCTGAGCCGTGGATAATAGCGCACACAGTCGGGCAGGACTCAGGGAGCGTGGGACGTCACACGTCTTACTAAGAAGCTGAGCTGCGGGAAAGCACACACGGTCAGGCAGGCTGAGCCGCGGGATAATAGCGCACACAGTCGGCAGGAATCAGGGAGCGTGGGACGCCACGTGTCTTACTGAGCAGCCGAGCTGCGGGAAAGCACACACGGTCAGGCAGGCTGAGCCGCGGGATAATAGCGCACACAGTCGGGCAGGACTCAGGGAGCGTGGGATGTCACGCGTCTTACTGAGCAGTCGAGCTGCGGGAAAGCACACACGGTCAGGCAGGCTGAGCTGCGGGATAATAGCGCACACAGTCGGGCAGGACTCAGGGGAGCGTGGGACGCCACGCGTCTTACTGAGCAGCCGAGCTGCGGGAAAGTACACACGGTCAGGCAGGCTGAGCTGCGGGATAATAGCGCACACAGTCGGGCAGGACTCAGGGAGCGTGGGACGCCACGCGTCTTACTGAGCAGCCGAGCTGCGGGAAAGCACACACGGTCAGGCATGCTAAGCCGCGGGATAATAGCGCACATAGTCGGGCAGGACTCAGGGAGCGTGGGATGCCACGCATCTTATTGAGCAGCCGAGCTGCGGGAAAGCACACACGGTCAGGCAGGCTGAGCCGCGGGATAATAGCGCACACAGTCGGGCAGGACTCAGGGAGCGTGGGACGCCACGCGTCTTACTGAGCAGCCGAGCTGCGGGAAATATAGCTCGAGAGCCTGGTACATCTACGAGCAGGGTAAGGACCATATGCTTCCACTTGTCAGATGTGTTTTATTCTTACATCGTCATCTTTTCACTCGGCCACCCGATAGGGCTAGAGGTGGATCGCACTCCAGGGTCGATCCAACCTTTTTCCCTTTTCATTTTCCAAGTAGTACGCCCCCGAAGAAAGCTTTTGCACCACCTTGAAGGGTACTCCCCACTGCGGCTCCAGCTTGCTCACGTCCCCCACCGGTTTAATTCTTTTCCAGACAAGGTCGCCCACTTGAAATGTTCTAGGCAGCACTCTTCGGTCATACCGCTGCTTCATCTTCTGCCTGTAGGCGAACATTCGAGCCGCTGCTTGGTCACGAATTTCATTGACCAGGTCCAGCTCCAACCGCCGTCTCTCCGGATTATCTTCATCATATGCCGCCCTTCGATCCGATTCGCACCCGACCTCGACCGGGATCACTGCCTCAGTTCCGTAAACTAACTAGAAAGGCGTGCATCTGGTTGTTTCTTTGATGGTGATTCGCAAGGCCCATAAGATGCTCGGGAGCTCCTCCACCCAGGTTCCGCCAACGTGGTCGAGCTTAGTCTTTAACCCCCTGAGAATCTCCCGATTGGCCACTTCTGTTTGTCCATTGCTCTGAGGGTAGGCTACAGAAGTAAAGGCCTGCTTGATGCCGTATTTGGGGCACCACTCTCGTATCTTCCTGCCCTGGAACTGCCTCCCATTATCTGAGACAAGCTTATGTGGGATTCCATACTGGCACAGTATGTCTCGCCATAAGAACCTCTTCACCACCTGCTCAGTGATGCGCGCTAGAGCTTCCGCCTCTATCCACTTAGAAAAGTAATCGACCGCAACCAGCAAGTATTTCTTCTGAGCGACGGCGGTCGGAAAGGGCCCCACGATGTCCATGCCCCACTGGTCAAAAGGGCAAGAGACTATTGACGCCTTCATAGCTTTAGAGGGTCGGTGCGGTAGGCACTGGTGCTTCTGGCAGGATAAGCACTTGGCAACCAGCTCGTTGGCATCCTTCTGCAGGGTGGGCGAATAATATCCTGACATTATAGCCTTCCGAGCCGTCGCGCGGGCACCGACATCTTCTTCGTTCAAGCACTTGAGGAGAGGTCGCGAAAACAATCTCTTGTAAAGGGCGTCGCCGACCATGGTGAATCGGGACGCATGCTTTTTGAGCCACTGAGCCTCCTCACGGTTGGTCGGTAAAGTTCCCCGGGTGAGGTAGGTGATGATCAGAGTTCGCCAGTCAGATCCCAACTCCAAGTCAGTCTGCCTTTCTATTTGCATGACTAGTAGTGCTGGACCGCCCGCCTGAGGAAGCACCCATGAGCCAACAGAACTAGCCAACTTAGCCAACTCATCCGCCTTGAAGTTTTCTTCCCGTGGGATCTTTCTCACTTGTACCTCTTTGAATTCAGCCTTGAGCTTTTCATAAACTTCTATGAAAGCCTGCAGCCGATCACTGTTGACCTCGAACTTTCCAGCCACTTGCTGCGTGACTTGTTGAGAATCTGAGTAGAGCATTACTCGGGCCGCCCCTACGTGCTTAGCGGCCTGCAATCCAGCTATGAGGGCCTCGTACTCCGCCTCATTATTGGTGGCTTTGTACTCTAAACGCACAGACAGGTGCATTTTTTCCCCGCTAGGGGAGACCATCAGGACACTAATCCCACTCCCTGATCGAGCGGACGATCCATCCACATATCTGCCACGCCTCTTCAATCTCGTCTGAATGCAGCTCACTTAGGAAATCCACTAAAGCTTGAGCCTTGATAGCTGGTCGAGGCTGGTATTGAATGTTATATTCGCTCAGCTCGGTAGTCTACTTGATCAGTCGCCCCGACGCTTCAGGGTTTGAGGCTACTCGGCCAGGTTACTGTTTGTCAAAACCACGATAGGATGTGCCAAGAAATAGGGACGAAGCCTCCGGGCACCCAGCAACAGTACATACAGCAACCTCTCGAGTGGCGTGTAGCGGCACTCGACTCCTTTTAATAAATGAGAAAAGAAGTACACTGGCTGCTGTTCGGCCGCTTCCTGTTTAACCAAAACTAGGCTGACCGAGTTAGCCGATGTGACCAAATACACGTAGAGAGTATCCCTAACTTCTGGTTTCGCCAATACAGGTAGTTCAACAAGGTAAGTCTTCAGCTCTTCGAATGCCTTGTCGCAGTCGGCATCCCATTGGAACTTGGTAGCTTTGCGGAGGGTTTTAAAGAAAGGCAACCCTCGCTCTGTTGATCGGGAGATGAACCGAGATAGGGCCGTGATTCGCCAGACAAGCCTCTGAGCCTCCCGTAGATTCCTGGGCGGGGGCATATCCAGCAGGGCCTTGACCTTCCCTAGGTTAGCTTCTATGCCGCGCTCGGTCACAATATAGCCTAAGAACTTCCCCCTGCGAGCACCAAAAAGGCACTTAGCTGGGTTCAGCTTGAGCCCGTACCTCCGAAGCGTCTGGCAGGTTTCCTCGGCATCCGACACTAAACCTTCAGCACGGGCAGATTTGATGAGGATGTCATCGACGTACACCTCCACATTTCTCCCGATCTGAGACCGGAAAACTTTATTCATCATCCACTGGTAGGTGGCTCCAACGTTCTTCAGTCCGAACGGCATGACGGTGTAGCAATAAGTGTCATCCGCCGTAATGAAACTGACCTTTTCTTGGTCCTCAAGAGCCAGGGGTACTTGATAGTACCCCTGGTAGGCATCCAACATGGAGATGAACTCACTGCCTGCCGTCGAGTCCACCATCTGATCAATCCGGGGCAAAGGGTAGCAGTCTTTCGGGCAGGCTTTGTTGAGATCCCGAAAGTCGATGCAGATTCGCCATCTGTTGTCTGGCTTAGACACCAGTACCACATTGGCTAGCCAGGATGGGAACTGCACCTCCCTGATGTGCCCTGCCTCCGTCAACCTTTCAATTTCCGCCTGGATTGCCTTGTTCTGCTCGGTGCTGAAGTCTCTTTTCCTTTGCTTCACAGGCCGAGCATGGGGGTAGACGTGGAGGTGATGTTCTGCGACCTCCGATCGGACGCCCCTCAACTCCTTGACGGTCCAGGCGAAGACGTCTTGATTGCGAGCCAAGCACTCCAGCAGGGGCTCCTTCAGCTCTTCCGGCAATCCCGCCGCAATCTTGACTCGGGACTCCTCCCGGTCGGGGAGGAGCTGTACCTCCTCTTTGTCTTCATGCAACTCAGACCAAGGAGAGGCTTGGACCATGTTGCAATCGGGGAAAGGACGTGGGGCTTTGCGACTTTCTACATGAACATCGTCCATGTAGCACCTCCGGGCTACCTTTTGATCACCCCTGACCTCTCCCACCTGGTCCCCGACTGAGAATTTGTGTAACGACCCGAAAATTTTTCCTAATATGTCTTTAAAATATTGAGCATGTCTAGATAATTTTCCGAGGAACCTAGGAACATTAACACGAATTTTAACCTAGAAATCCATATTTTTTCCATTTAAATTGGGGGAATAGGCACTAATGGGCCTTATATGGGCTTTCTAGTACCATGATTATTGGTGAATTTTGGGTAAAAATTTATAGAAATATAAAGGGATTTTAATGGAAAATATTAACATAATTATGGGGGAATTTTTAAGGGATTTCCAAAATAATAGAAAAATAAAATGGAAAATTAGTGCATGCACCAAGGATTGAACCTTGGATCTCTTGTACAACCATGCATGCTCTAACCAATTCACCTAGCAAGGGAGTGCTATGAGGAAATGAAGTGGATTATGGTTAAGGCTTAGGGAAAAGGAAGAGACGCCATGACTCTTCATTTACCTTCCTTAATGTGTTATAAAGAGGGGGAATGGGAGTTTCTTTCTTCTCTCCATCAAGTCCACATTTCTTCTTCCTCCTCCCTCATTCTAGCCGAAACCCCAAGAGAGGATTCTCCCTTGGAAAAAGTTCACCTAAGGCTCCATCTCCGAGATCCAAGGCTTTTACAAGGGTACAAAGGCTAGGGGTGGCCAAGAGGCAACAAGATCTTCATCCTTCTCCCAAATCTAAGGTCTATAATCAAGATCAACCAAGGTAAGACTCCCTCACCTGTGGTATAATAGCTCTTCTTGAAGTTTACCATGATATGAAAGTCTTGTTGGAGATTTTATGTTGGGAAAAAAAAGAAAAAGGCCATGAACCTAACCCTAGGGTTTCGGCCACCATGGGATTTGGGTCCAAGGGAATGTTAAAAATCCCTCTCATATTTTCTAATGTGTTATCATGATGAATATAAAATAAATATAATTTTTGGGGAATTTTTGGGGCACCCTAAAGACCCCTTAGGGTTTGGGACACTCACCATGATTCTTTGGTTAGGATTAGGCCTAACCTTTCAAGTATGTACCTTGGGTATTGATAAATACTATATTATTGATTATTTGAGCTGCTAAAATCCATGTTTGACCTATATTTTTATTGCTTAATTGTGAAATTGTCCTAGGTTTTAGAACTTATTCTTATTTTGGACTAAATTACAAATTTGCACTAAATTGGATTATTTGGCCACTAAATTCTTGATCTATTTTTGTAGGCATCAAAGGTTCAAGGACCTAGGGCATATTGGGTCAATCTTGAGTCGGAGGTGACCCGGATCGAATTATCAAGATTATGATTTAATCTGGTCCGTCCGATTCAAGAGCGGCTAGATCGGAGCCATCCGGGACGATCTGAGGCAATCCGAGCTAGAGCTAGGGTTGATCAAGCACCCTGATCATGATCTGAAGGTTTCATCCCATCAGAGCTAAATCAACCGTTGGATCAAGCTTGGAGGGCTCTAGATCATCCATTCAAGATTAGGTTGATCTGGACCATCGTTGCAAATCTGGAGGATCCGAGCTACCACGAGGTAGATCCTGACCCCAGATCATCATCATCAAAGTTTGGCTCAAATCAGAGCAAGATCAGCCGTTGGATTGAAGTGGATCAATCTGGACCGTCCATGCTTAAGTATTTAATCAAAAATCTGCCGCAGCCCGTCGTCGCGTCTTCAGAGTTCTTCGCCGCAAGTCCGTTCTTCGTGTTCTTCCTTCATTCTTAGGTTCTTCCTTCAATCCAAGGCGCGACCACTCGATTTTCTTGCTGAATTCACGTGCTAGGTCATTGGGGAGGCAATCAGCTTGTTTCCGGATCGAAATTGCCCAAGAACAGAGTTTGTGAGAGGTTTCTACAGCTCTGTCCAATTGACACCCTTCGGATCGGCTGTGCTCTACTACCTTCCACCTAAGCTATCCAGAGGGGTTCCCTGAGTAGTTGGATCATCATCCACCACCCACGCACGCAGACACAGCAGCAATGAAGAATTCGTATGGAAAATTCAGAAATGGGCAATTTGAGCTGTATTCAATCGCGGATGAAGTTTTCCCCATGATTTGCTGAGCTTGCGGGTCCGAGCTCTCCCTTGCTTGACAACCAAGGAGTATCTGAGCTCTGGAAGGAATCGAGGAGTAGATTTCATCAGTTTAATTTCATGTTTAGCTGTAGTTTTCAATTCTACGCAAGCTTGTTCTGAAATTCTGTTTAGTTACTGAATTTTTCGATTTTTAAGTTTTAGCTGTAATTTAGTTTAAATTCTGCAAGTAGAGTAATATAGGAACTTGTTTAGTGAATTAATAGTCAAATTTCAGCTTATTTCTAGTTAAATTGCTGCGTGCCAATCCAATTGCTGCGTGCCAAGTTTGTTGTTTATCAGATTTTCATTCTCATTTCACTGGATTTTGTTAAGTAATGGCTAGTTAGTTTCTTTGTGCCTAATTAGTTACTTGCAATCAGTTTTCATTAGCTAGCTCAGCCTTAATCAATGCGAGAACAAATAATGGTTAATCCTTGAATTTTGAACAACAAGTTAATTTCTGCATATCATCATTTCTGAATTTGTGTTTCTTTCAAGTTCTGATTTCAATTTCAATTCCTTACTTAGTTTGCTTAGTTCTTCTCATACCATTGTTTTCCAATTAAATCACTCAGTTGAAACAGTTGAGCTAAAAGTACTCATTTCATAATTGGTGTTAGTTTTTGGCACAAAGATCACTCATTTCTTCCTTGCGTGCCAACTGCCTTAACACTCTCATTATCGAATTTAGCTTGTTTTTGTGGCATAGATTGTGTTTGAAACCAATAAGCTTGAACTCACTCAAATCTGAATTTGTTGGCAGTGGTTGGATTCCAAAAACTTGTAGCTAGTTGAAGTTTGTTGCTTGTTGATTCTAATTCCTTGACATTGATTTGTGTTAAGCTTGATTAATTCCGAAAACTTCATCACTGTTTTTACTTCATTGTTAGCATTCTTTTGTGTTTGAAATCAGAAAACAGTTGCCAAAAAATTCTGAAGTGCTTGAGTAGTTTCCATTAGGTTGAGTTCTTAAGTGCCAATTCTTGTTTAGTTCATAGTTGGTTTCTTTCATTTTCATTGTTTTCCATTTTGATTGCAACCCAAAACCCAAATCATTTATTCGAAACCCAAAACTCATAAACGACACAAATACAAGTTCGAATCAAACACGACAACTAGCCCCGAGAAAAATACGACCTGTGGCCCCTATATTACATTTTCATACTTTTGATTGTAAAAGGGTTTCCAGTTATTCATTCACATTTAAATTTGAGACCCACATTCGTGACACATAGATTGGGCCTATCAAATTTTTGGCGCCGTTGCCGGGGAACTGTTAGTTGATTGTTTGATTTTTGCTTGTGCACTTATTTCATATCATTCTTGACTTACTTTTGTGCTTATTGCTATATCTTTTGATTTGATTTTATTTGTTTTATCTTTTTATCCACTTTTACTGCGAGTTGTTTGATTTTATGACCAGGTCTTTAGGTGGTGATTTAGAAGATTTTGACCCTGAGATTGAGAGGACTTTCAGAGCCAGGAGGAGCCAGGCCATTCTTTCTGAGACTACAGATATCCCTCCTATTCAGACTATCTTCACTCACTCAGGCATTGACATGGCAGACCACCAGAGAACCATGAAGGAGCTTGCAGCACCTGACGCTGCATTTCAGTACTCCAGCATAGCTTATCCAGAGCTAGGGGGAATTTTGAGCTCAGATCTGGACTCATCAATTTGTTGCCAAAGTTTCAGGGTTTATCTGGGGAGGATCCAAACAGACACCTGCACGAATTCCATGTGGTATGCTCTACTATGAAGCCTCAGGGCATTTCTGAAGAAGACATCAAGCTGAGAGCTTTCCCCTTCACACTGACAGGAGCAGCCAAAGACTGGTTCTATTATTTGCCTACAGGACATGTGTCTAGTTGGATCGCTATGAAGAAGGCATTTTTGGAGAAGTATTTCCCAGCCTCCAGGACAGCTATAATCAGAAAAAGCATCTGTGGGATTCAGCAAGTGGTGGGCGAGACACTGTATGATTACTGGGAGAGATTCAACAAGCTGTGTTCAAGTTGCCCCCAGCATCAAATCAGTGAGCAATTGTTGATTCAGTACTTCTATGAGGGATTGCTGCAGATGGACAGAGTCATGATAGATGCTGCAGCTGGAGGGGCCCTAGTGAACAAAACGCCAATGCAAGCTAGGGAGCTAATTTCTAATATGGCGGAGAACTCCCAACAATTTGGAAATAGAGCCTTGACCACCAGAGGAGTGGGTGAAATTCAGGGAGTTCCTACTGATCAGAAGGAGGTTAAGAATGCATTGATGGAGCTCACCTCAGCTTTTAAGCAAATGGAATTAAAAATGGAAAGACTTAGTTCGACTCCTTCAGTACCTCCACCCTCTAGTCAAGTGATAAGTGTGTGTGGCATTTGCTCTAGTCTAGAGCACACTTCAGACTCATGCCCCACCCTCCAACAGGACGAGACAGTAGCGGCCTTAGTGAGAGGACAATTCCAAGCAAGAAACAATCCGTATTCCTCTACTTATAACCCCGGTTGGAGGAATCATCCTAACTTGAGGTATGGGAATGCTTTCTGCCAACAAGAGCCTCAAAGTCAGTCTTCACAGCAGCCTCAACCTAATTTCCAGCAGCCCCAACAAACTCAAAACAATCAGCCAACTTTTCAGCAATCAAACCAAAATTTTCAGCCCCCGTTTCAGCCTAATTCTCAACATTTTCAGCAACAATTCCAGCATTTGAACCTCAATTCCAGCAACCTTATCAAGGGCAGCAAGGCTTTCAATCATTCCCAGCTTTCCAGCTCCAAACCAACAAAATTTTCAGCCACACAGCCCTTGAATCAGAATTTTCAGCCCTACAATCAAGGGTTTCAAGTCAGAATTTTCAGCCCTCGCCACCTAATTTTCCAGCTCAAAATCAGAACTTTCAAGGCTACATTTCCCAGCAAATTTCCCAGCATATCAGCCCTCTAATCAGTCCTTTAATCAGCCCCAACAGCATGTTTTCAACAAAATCAGCAAGCTCACAATTTCAGCCCTAATTCATCCTTTCAAGGTCAATCAAGGAGCTATTCTAACCAAGGAGGTTATGGGAGCTCAAGTGGAGGAAAGCCAGATCAACAAATGATGGAGATGCTACAACAAGTTGTACAAACACAACAACAACAACAAGCTTGGCAACAACAACAACAACACAACAAAACGTTGAGAGGCAAATAGGGCAATTGGCTAGTGGAATTAATCAAAATCAAGCTCAAGGATCAAGTCAACTTCCTTCCCAAACTGTTCCTAATCCCAAAGGGAATGTGAGTGCTATAACTTTGAGAAGTGGGAAGGTTACAACATCTCCGAAGAGTCCAAGAGCAGAATTTTCAGGAGACCGGACAGCTTCTCCAATTCCGGCCCAAAACACAATGAAATGAGTTCAAATTCAGCTGATTCCAACCCTAGCCCGTTCCCAACTCATCCTCAAGCAACCCTCCAAATTTGGTGGCAAACGGAGAAGAAAACAGTGCCGAGGCCGATTTACAGCACTACTTCGCATGGGACAGCAGGCAGAATTCAGCTTCTCCCACTTCCGGCCAAAGAGATGATTTTAGGGTTCCTTTACCCTTTCCACAGCAGAGAACACATGCTAAAAAGCAAGTGGAGGAAGAGAAAGCCAAGGAATTCAATGAGTTAGTGGAACTATTTAGCAAGGTGGAGATCAATGTACCTTTGTTGACCATGATCAAGCAAATTCCAAAGTATGCTAAGTTTTTGAAGGATCTTTGTATTCATAAAAAGAAACTCAAGGAAAATGAGTTGGTCAGCTTTGGGAAGAACATCTCAGCACTTATCCACACTATTCCTCAGAAGTGCGAAGACCCAGGGGTATTCACTGTTTCTTGTGAGATAGGGAGCACAGTATTCCATGATGCTATGTTAGATTTAGGAGCTTCCATAAATGTGATGCCCAGGTCAGTTTTTCAGATGCTTGGCATAGGCCCTTTACAGCCCACTGGAGTGGTGATACAGCTAGCAGACAGGAGTCAGACCCACCCAGCAGGTATGATTGAAGATGTTTTGGTGAAGGTAAAGGAGCTTATATTTCCTGCTGATTTCTATATTTTGGATATGGAGGGAGATTACTTGGCACACCGTTCTCCACTTATCTTAGGCAGGCCTTTTCTGAAGACGGCCAGAACGAAGATTGATGTACATGCCGGGACACTTTCTATGGAGATTGGAGACACGGTTGTACAGTTCAGCCTTTTTGATGCTATGAAGCATCCGAGAGAGGATCACTCTATCATGAGCATGGATATTTTAGAGGAGCTGGCACAGACAGAGTTAGAGGCTGAGGGATTTCTGGAGGATTTTTCTGGAGGAGCTATTGATTCAGAGGAGGCTGAGAGAGTACTGACTGCTGATACTGAGGATTTTTCAGAAGACATTTCAGACACACTTCCAGCTGGAGAGATTTTTCTAGGTGTAGGGGATTGCACAGAGCCCCAAGGATCACCTATTTTTCTTGATATTCAAAGTGTAGGGGATTGCACTAAGCCCCAGGGACCACTTATTTCTACTGAAGAGGACCAAAGTGAACTGAAGCCATTACCAGGTCATTTGAAGTACGCATACTAGGAGAGGAGCAGACTTTTCCTGTTATTATTGCACAGCATTTGGAGTCAGAACAAGAAGAAAAATTACTGCAAGTCCTGAGGCACTACAAAAAGGCGATTGGGTGGACTTTATCAGATATACCAGGTATCAGCCCAGCTATCTGCATGCACAGGATATTTTTGGAAGATAATGTCAAACCGGTGAGGCAACCACAAAGGAGACTCAACCCACTTATTTTGGATGTTGTAAAGAAAGAGGTGACTAGACTTCTACAGGCAGGTATCATTTACCCTATTTCTGACAGTCAGTGGGTTAGTCCTATTCATGTGGTGCCTAAGAAATCTGGAGTGACCGTGGTGGCGGATGAAAGTAATGAACTAGTGCCCACCAGAGTTAAGAATTCCTGGAGAGTCTGCATTGATTACAGGAAGCTCAACAAGGTCACAAGGAAAGATCACTTCCCTCTACCATTCATTGATCAGATGCTTGAGAGACTGGCAGGGAAGTCACACTACTGTTTCTTGGACGGATTTTCAGGCTATTTTCAGATTTGTATAGATCCAGAGGACCAGGAGAAGACCACCTTCACTTGTCCTTTTGGCACATTTGCCTATAGACGTATGCCCTTCGGACTCTGCAACGCACCCGGTACCTTTCAGAGATGCATGGTGAGTATATTTGGTGAGTTGCTAGAGGACTGTATGGAGGTATTTATGGATGATTTTTCAGTTTATGGCACGTCTTTTGATTCATGTTTGAATAACTTGTCTAGGGTTTTACATCGTTGCATTGAAACTAACCTTGTTTTGAATTTTGAGAAATGCCACTTTATGGTAGAGCACGGGATAGTACTTGGACACATAGTCTCTCGGAAAGGTATTGAGGTAGATCCTGCTAAAATCAGTGTTATTTCTTCTTTATCTTACCCCGTATGCGTACGGGATATTCGTGCTTTTCTTGGACATGCAGGATTTTACCGCAGATTTATTAGAGACTTCAGCTTGATTGCTCGACCCTTGACACGACTTCTGCAGAAGGATGTTGAGTTTCACTTTGATGAAAAATGCAAAGAAGCTTTTCATAGACTCAGGGAGGCTCTTACCTCAGCTCCTATTATTACATCACCTGACTGGACTTTACCTTTTGAATTAATGTGTGATGCTTCTAATTTTGCAGTGGGAGCTGTTTAGCACAGAGGGTAGATGGAGCACCACATGTCATTTCCTATGCCTCCAAAACCCTAGATGCCGCCCAAGCCAACTACACCACGACTGAAAAGGAGCTTCTTTCCATTGTTTTTGCTTTAGATAGATTCAGATCTTATTTATTATGCTCACATGTGATTATTTTTTCTGATCATGCAGCTCTCAAGTACTTATTGAAGAAGCCTGATGCAAAACCAAGATTGATCAGATGGATGCTCCTACTCCAAGAATTCGACCTGGAGATCAGAGATAGAAGTGGAAAAGAGAACTTAGTTGCAGATCATTTGAGCAGACTTGAAGGAGATGGATCTCCTACCACCATTGATGATGATTTCAGAGATGAGCACTTGATTTCAGTGCATGGTGAGACACCGTGGTATGCTGACCTAGTTAACTTTTTAGTTGCACATGTATTTCCCACTCAATTTTCGAAAGCTCAAAAAGATAAATTAAAAAGTGATGCAAAGTTTTATGTGTGGGATGATCCTTATCTGTGGAAATTTTGTAATGACCAAATAATTAGGAGATGTATACCTGATCATGAGTTTACTTCTGTCCTTACTTTTTGTCATTCATCAGCTTGTGGGGGGCATTTTGGACCTCAGAGGACTGCTAGGAAAGTATTAGAGTGTGGATTATACTGGCCCACCCTTTTTCATGATTCACATGTTTTTTATAAAAATTGTGATAGATGTCAGCGAACTGGGAACATAGGAGCTAGACATGAGATGCCCCAGCATGCTATACTTTATTGTGAGATTTTTGATGTATGGGGGATAGATTTTATGGGACTTTTTCCTGCATCTTATGGTTATCTGTATATTTTACTTGCTGTGGATTATGTTTCAAAATGGGTGGAAGTCATTCCCTCCAAGACTGATGATTCTTCTGTTGTTTGTAGTTTTGTTAGGTCACACATTTTCTGCAGGTTTGGAATTCCAAGGGCAATAATCAGTGACCAGGGATCTCATTTTTGCAACAAACACATGAAGGCGATGCTTAGCAGATATGGGGTGGTTCATAAAATATCTACATCATATCATCCCCAAACAAATGGACAGGCTGAGATTTCAAATAGAGAGATCAAATCCATCTTAGAGAAGACAGTTGGGCCCACTAGGAAAGACTGGAGCAAAAGGCTAGATGATGCACTCTGGGCCTACAGAACAGCGTACAAGACACCGATTGGCATGTCACCCTACCGCTGGTTTATGGTAAGGCTTGCCACCTCCCTGTGGAGATAGAGCACAAGGCATATTGGGCGGTGAAAGCTTGCAATTTTGATGCTACCAAAGCGGGGGAAGAGAGAAAATTGCAACTCCAAGAACTTGAAGAAATTCGATTGGAAGCATTTGAAAATTCAAGGATTTACAAGGAGAAGACCAAGAGCTTCCATGACAAACACATTGTGAAAAAGAATTTCAAAGTTGGCGAGAAGGTTTTATTGTATAAATCAAGGCTCAAATTGATAAGAGGTAAGTTGAGATCAAGGTGGGAAGGTCCATTCATTATAACTGACATTTTTCCCTATGGAGTTTTTGAAATTAGGGATGAAGCTAATGGATTTGTGTGGAAAGTCAATGGACACCGGCTCAAGAAGTATTTTGAAGAACTAAAGGAGCTAGAGGTGGAGGATGTGTACATTGAGGACGCTCTCTACCCAACTTAAGGGGGGTTCACTTTCTCTACATTTACATTTCATTGTACATATCATTTTCATGTTGCTAGGAATAAATGTTTTTCTTTTTGAAGTAAGTAGTTGATAATAAATTCTTAGGAAATATGACATGAATAAAATCATTGTAAATACCATGTCATTGTAAATATAGTTTTAGCACTTTTTATTGCATGACTAGAAATAAATGTATCCCTCTAGGTTATCCCATAACATTTTAGAATCTCTTGGAAAATAAGTTAAATTCGGTTGTCAAAACTAGGGGTTGAGTTCATGGATGAAATCTTGGATGCTTGAGTTCGATTTTGCTTTAGATTCTTAATTGATGATTTGAGATGAATTATTTTTACCTAGTGAGATTAGCCTTATTTTGTGATACACATATGTTATTGTATTCTAGAACTTGCTTAGGTTCTTTCAAAATCATATTTCAATGGTTGGATCACATCTATAGGGACTAATCATTTTATTTACCTTTCCACATCAATTTGTCTATTCTATTCTCTTTCCTTATTCCTAATCTTAACCCCAATTTTCTATGGATTTGTTTGCTTGGGATGTTTTCTTGATGCTATTTTGCCCGAGACGGACAAAGATTTAAGTGTGGGGGAGTGATTAGTGATTTGGAAGCAATTTGTATCAAAAGAGGAAATTCATGTCAAAAAGAAATTTTTTTTGCCAAGTTGAAGCCAAAAGGTGCCAAGTGAGTTGAATTTGAATTTCGAAAATGAGCAAGAGGATGGAAGCAAGTGGAGAATCTAGAGTCTTTATCATAATTTGAAGATCCAAGTTTACATGGCCAAGCTCAAGTTGGTTGATGAAGAAGAAATTGGGTGCCAAGTATTAAGTGGCACGCAACCATCAAGTGAAAGTCAAATGGATGCCAAGGTAGAAAATGGAATGCAATTTGAACAGCAGCTACAAATTGAGTGTAAATTCAGAAATGAATGTCTTTGAAGCTGACTGAGAGGATGAATTCTGAACTGAAGCTGAGAAGTAGAAGCTGAAACTGAACTGAAATAAAAGCTAGAACACAAGGGCAGAAATCTGTGCCAAGTTCAAATGTGCAGAAATTGTCAACTTGAAGCTGAAATTGCTGCCGTGGAGCTGAAAAATTCAGTTAAATAAAAGAAGATCCAAGAAAGAACATGTGCTAAGTTGAATTCAGCTGATCGGCCACTTAATTGGAATCTAAATTTCAGCTGGGAATGATCTGAAACACAGCTGTATAGTCTGAAATCTGAGTTGAAAGAAGAAGAAAAAAAAATCCGGAACTGCCCAAAAGCTGAATTGCATTCCATTTGAAGAACCAATGGATCTGAAGTTGAAGGTGCACATTCAATTTCGGATACAAGAAGAACCAATGGATGCTAGAAACTGATGAAGAGAATAGCAAGGGAAGGCAGTGGCTGAAATTCGATTTATGTGCAGCAATTGAATTTGAGTGGAACACTTGAAGTTTCCACTATTATTTAAAGTAAGTGCTCTTGATGTTAATTGTTGGAGAAATCATAGACTTGAAAAGCTGCCACTTTGGATGCTGAATTTGAAAGAGGAGGAAATTCTGAGCTGCCGAAAGGATATAAGAAGCTGGAAAAATCAATGAAGTTCTATTGTATGAGCTGGTGCAGTGCAGAAATTGAACTGCAAAGGAGTTGAGTTGGAACTAATGTGGCTGCTGCAAAGGATGCTAAAAAGAACTCAAACAAACCCACTCGAAGCCCAAGAGGTTTTGGAGAGTAGCAAGTTGATACTTAAGCTGGAAATTCAGTTATGGAAGGAGGAAAACCAATGTAAATGCTATGAAGGCAGTTTGTACCAACTTGCAACCTAATTGAGTTTTTGAAGCTATAAATCAGAGCAGTAGGTATAGGAATGTATTTGAAATTGTTAGGCACATCCACTGCTGATCAAAGGAGAAAGAAATGTGATTGATTGGATTTTTTTTTCAGATCAAGAAACAGATTAAGAAAGATGGCACACAGCTGGGATCAATCTTTCCATCTCTATTTGATGCTAACTGCCCACCAGAAAAATGCAGAAGTTTGCAAGGTATAAGAAGAACCAATGGATGCTAGACTCTGATGCAGGAAGATGCAAAGAAAATTCGAAACAACTGCTGATCAGAATAGGAAGAGAAGAGGCTGAAATTAGACTTGTTGAGCAGAATTTTGAGTGTAATTCTTTAAGTGCTCGACTACTTGAAGATGCCAATTGATATGAAGAAATTGGAGTTTTGCAAGATCTGAAAGGCTCCATTAGAAGATTAAGAGCAGGAAACAAAAAGAGAAGGAAAACAGTTTGAAAGAAAAAAAAAGGAAAAGAGCAAAAACAAAGATGGCACACAATTGAGTTGGCACTATTAAATCATTGAAGTTTCTTTTATCCGAATCAAAAGTTTTGCTCCATTACATTCTGAATTTACTAGAGAGAAAGAAAAAGAAAAAGATTTGATGAGGAGAAAAGAGAAGGATCCAAATGGCACGCAATTGAAGGAAGATTGGCACATTGAACCAAGGAAGGAGTTTTCATCCAAATCAAAGGCAGTTATCGAAATCTGACTTCACACATTTTTATATCACTAGAGGACTGTTAATAGAAGCAAAGAGCATCAAAAATATCCTCAAGCACTCAAGTCTTCCACTTTATAAAATTTTTCACTTTTCTTGGCTCTTATTTCATTTCTTATCATTTCTATGTCTTTCAATTATTTTTATAGATGTTGATCCTATTCATGATTAATGGTGGAGAGTAGATAATAAGCAAGTCTATGGAAATGCAAGAAGCATGTGTGTTTGAGTGAGCTCCACTTCCATCATCAAGTTAGAACTTAAGGAGAGAACCACCAAAATTTTCCTTGAAAGGTTATGAGTTAGATTCATCTCAATGACTCATGATGGATGAAAAGGCTAAGTTGTTGATTTAATGACAAGATACTAATCCATAGAGCTTAGATTTATGAGAATTGACAACCTTAGGTAATTTCTTTTCATTTGTTTCTAATTATGCTTAAGTAAATCTAGGGGATACATATTTACTGTTTTCGCGAGACGCTCAAGCTCAAGTGTGGGGGAGTTGATAAATACTATATTATTGATTATTTGAGCTGCTAAAATCCATGTTTGACCTATATTTTTATTGCTTAATTGTGAAATTGCCCTAGGTTTTAGAACTTATTCATATTTTGGACTTAATTGCAAAATTACACATATTTGAGTTAATTGGCCACTAAATTCTTGATTTATTTTTTGTAGGCATAAAAGGTTCATGGACCTAGGGCATATTGGGTCAAACTTGAGTCGGAAGTGACCCAGATCGAATTATCAAGATTATGATTTAATCTGGGCCGTCCGATTCAAGAGCGGCTAGATCTGAGCTATCCGAGATCATCTGAAGCAATTCGAGCTAGGGCTAGGGTTGATCAAGCACCCTGATCAAGATCTGAAGGTTTCATCCCAATCAGAGCTAAATCAACCGTTGGATCAAGCTTGGAGGGCTCTAGATCATCCATTCAAAGATTAGCTTGATCTGGACCATCCGTTGCAAATCTGGAGGATCCGAGCTACCACGAGGTAGATCCTGACCCCAGATCATCATCATCAAAGTTTGGCTCAAATCAGACCAAGATCAGCCGTTGGATTGAAGTGGATCAATCACAGTCGTCCATTGGTTCCTATTTAATCAAAAATTGCGCAGCTTCTTCCCTTCATCGCGTCTTCGCCGCAACAGTAGGTTCTTCAGCTTCTTCATCGTTTTCTTCCATTTTTCATCCGATCGAAGGCGTGATCACTCAATCCATCCTCAGAGCAAGGGCTAGGTCAGTGAAGATGATCTCAGTGAAGTTTCAGAGTTGACTTTGCTCAAAAGTGAAGCTGCGTGAGGTTTCAGCCGTTTCACTACCGAATTCAGCGACTCAGCTGTGCTCCATCGCCATTGCATCCGAGCTGACCAGAGGGGTTCCCTAGAAGGTCTCGGTCACTCCCAAATCCAAATCGCAAGCCACCACAGCAAGTTTGATGAATTCGGAAGCTAATTTCAGTTTGAGCATTATTTGATCTATTTCAGTAGCAGAGACATATCTTCACTGATTTGTTGAGCTTGCGGGTCCGAAGTTCACTCTTGATTGACGACCAAGGAGTTCTTGAGATGAGGAGAGGTTGAGGAGTAGCTTAGATAGTTAGATTTCATTGTGTCGTAGCTGTAATTTGAATTCTGCATATGTTCTGTTTTTGCAGTTCTTACCAGCAACTTAGTTTGTAAGTTCTGAATTGTTTAGCTTAATTAGGATTTTAATCTTCAATGTCAGTAAGTTAGGAACTTGTTTAGTGATAGATTTAGTTAAATTTCAGTTGAATCATAGCTTAAAACCTTGCGTGCCATTTGATTGTGGCGTGCCAAAATTGTTTGCTGCGTATTAAAAATTTCAGTCCTCTTTCACTAGTTTTAGTTGAGTAACAGCTAGCTATGTTTCCTTGCACCTAGATTAGTTGCTTTAATTTGTTTTGCACTAGCTAGTTTAGCACTTTATCTATTGCGAGAACAAAAATCCATAGATAATCCTTGAATTTCTGAACATCAAGTTAATTTCTGCATATTATCATTTCTGAATTTGCTTTTGTTTCTCCAATTTTAATCTCAGTTTCAATTCCTTTACAGAATCTTGCTTAGTTCTGTTCTAATATCTTCGTTTCCCAATCGAACCCATCAGTTTTAAAAAGAAAAGAAAATAGAAAGTTGGAAGATCACTTATTTCCGAATTTAGTGTTAACTTTTGGCACAAAGAGTTGTCTCTTGTGTGGCAATTGATTTTAATCTTTTTGCATTTGAATTTAGTTTGTTTTTGTGGCATATGATTGTGTTTGAATTCAATAAGCTTGCTCTCACTCATATCTGAATTTGGTTGGCAGTGGTTAGGTTCCAAAAATACTTTAGCTAGTTGAGTTGCATTTGTTTGGTTGAGTTCTAATTTTGCATGATATATTTTGTCTTAGCTCATTTATTTCCGAAAACCTCCATTACTGCCTTTACTTCATTGCATAGCATATCATCTTGTCTTTGAATCAGAAAACAATTGCCAACAACTTTGTAAGTACTTTGATTAGGTTTTCCATTGGTTGAGTGGTTGTTCCCATCCTTTGTGTAGTTTATTAGCTAAGTCTCCTATTTTTTTTTCCATTGCAATTTCATTTTCAAGTAAAAACCAAAATCCAATTACTTATTTGAAACCCCAAAAATGACACATAACTACAAGTTTGAATCAAGCACGACAACTAGCCCCGAGAAAAATACGACCTGTGGCCCCTATATTACATTTTCATACTTTTGATTGTAAAAGGGTTTCCAGCATTCATTCATTCACATCTAAATTTGAGGCCCACATTCGTGACACATAGATTGGGCCCGTCAGGCGCCCGGGAGGTCCCGGACGCCCTAAGTCAAAGCCAAACAAGAGTTAAACAAGAAAACGCTTCGGAAGCACACTGGGCCGGGCGCCCCCGTGCTCCCGGGCGCCCCGGATGTCTCGGGCGCCCTGGATCCAAGCCAACGAAGCGATAGAAGCTTATCCAGCCGAGAAGCCTGCTGACAAAGTCAACCCGGGCGCCCCTGCTTCCCGGGCGCCCCCGTCAAACCTCGAGCCCGATCCTGGAGGGATAAGGGCTGACTGAGAGATTTGCGGATCAAGTGACACGCGGAGGGCACCCCCAACGTCCAGGTCGCCCCCAAGTGCACTATATAAGGGGCTTGACCCCCAAGGCTTCTTAACACATTCTTCCAACGCCAATACGCTCTTCAACTCACGCGCTCTGCTCCGGAAACCTCCCATCTCAAGATTCAAGCGCCGATGACGACCCTCTGCTCCGAAGCACGATCCACACCGGGTGTCGGTAACGAAGAGTTTAATTTTTAGTTTACTGTACTACAACTGTAATATCTTTCTGTAAACATTTGCGCACATATAGAATTGCTCGCAGAAAATAGTCAACGACCGTGGGCCTTGGAGTAGGAGGCGACCACGACTCCGAACCAAGTAAAATCGCTTGAGTTCTTGTGCTGTGTTTTCTATTCCACTGCGTATTCTCTTAACCTCGAATCCGAAAAGTTTCTAACGATATTCACCCCCCCTCTATCGTTTTCTCTCGATCCAACAAGTGGTATCAGAGCGGGGAAGCTCAAATTTGGTGCAACCACCAATTTGAGAATTTTTCAGATTTTCTTCGAACTGTTTTTATTTTTTTCGAAATTTTATCGTTAATCGAGGTTGGTGCAACACCACTCGATAAAATTGTTTTATCTTCTTCCCACACTGCTAATCCAAGACCAAGTCTTAGGATATTCTTTTTCGTTCTCTTTTTCAGTAATTTAATTCTTAAATGGTCATGCAAGAGGGCTTCAGCACCGCCAGACCACCGCTCTTTAGTGGGGAGGATTTCTTCTACTGGAAGAGTAGGATGAAAGTCCACCTGAAAACTCAGGTGGACATGTGGATAATAATCCAGTCTGGACTGGAAATTCCGAAGAATGCTAATGGAGTACAACAATCCTACACTGAATGGGACGCGTCACTCAAAAAGAAAATTGAAGCCGATGCCAAAGCAACTCAAATACTTCAATGCGGCCTAACCAAGGAAGAGCTGAACCGGGTGGGTCCATTCAACAACGCAAAGGAACTCTGGGGTAAGCTAATTAAATTACATGAGGAACCTCTGACACCCGAATCAGCAAGAGGGGCCTACTACTGAACAAGCTGTATACCATCAAGATGAACGATAGCGAATCTACAGCTCAGCTCCACGCCAGAATTCAGGAGCTGATGAACCGTCTACACACCATCGGTCACAAGGTAGAGAATCGTGACCTGATCAGGTATGCTCTTAATGCCTTCCCTAGAAATACTTTGTGGGCATCCATGGTAGATGCGTACAAAGTTTCAAGGGATCTTTCTAAAATCAAGTTAGATGAACTGTTTTCTGAACTAGAATTGCATGAGCAGACTAACTGCACACTGGCCGAGAAAGGCATCGCTTTTGTTGCAGGTAAAACTGGAAAAACAACCAAGAAGAAGCCTCAACCTGCACCCGAGTCTGATTCAGACTCAGACTCAGAAGAAATAGAATGAAATCGACCTAAGCTGGTTCGGTTAGCTCGGGAGTACTACAAAGAACTAAAAAATCAGACCAACAGAAGGAAAGCCAGCCGAAGGAAGGAAGAACCAGCTGAACCTTTAAATGAGAAGAACAAACCAAATGTGACCTGTTACGAATGCAAAAAAGAAGGGTCACTACAAGACTGAATGCCCTACTCTGAAGGAAACAAAGAAGACAAGAACGAAGAAAGCACTTCAGGCAACGTGGGACGAGTCCTCCTCCGAAGAAGAAGAACAGGTCCCACAGTCGAACCTGCTCGCACTACCCGCCTCAGAAGAAATCGAGACCGAGTCAGAATCGGAACCAGACGACGGCAAACTCACGTTTTCAGAAGATGGCGAAATCATTGTAAGTGGTTTTACTAGAAATCAGTTAAACGAATTAATTGTCTATCTTTCTCGAGACTTGGCGAAAGCCAAACTCCAAGTCGAATCTCTCCGACAGGAAGTAAAACTCCTGAAAAAGGGAGCTGAATCTGAATCCTTAACTGAGAAGGTTCAAGAAGGAACCTCTACTCAAGTTGAAAAACTTGAGAAAGAGAACTCCTCCTTGAAAACTCAAGTCAAGGACCTCAGAACAGCCTTAGAACAATTCACTTCTGGTTCCAAGGGTCTTGACATGATCCTTGGAAAACAGAAGTCGGTTCTAAATCGATCCGGATTAGGCTATAGAACTAAGTCTAGACAAAGATCATACTATGTTGTACTGAACCAGTCTAGACCTAAAATTCAGGCATGGGTTCCCAAACTGTGCCTGAATAACCAAACTTGATCAAATCAGTATTGGATCCCCAAGGACAAGATTCACATCTTGTCAAACCATTATCGTGGCTTTATTCCAGGGGGAGCCCAATTAAAAACAATATTCATAGTTAGATAAATTTCTATTCTTGTTTTTAAATTGCATGATTGCTTGTTTATTTAATTTCTGCAATTTACCATGCTTAGACTTAGGGCTGGTTAGTTTAAGGACTGAACCAATTTAACTAAAATTTGAACAACATAGTATTGGGTGGCGGTGAGATGATAGTACGTTAGGGAAGCCTCTTCTAATAAGGTCAAGTATACTCTACTTAGTTTCTTTAGACTGGTGAAACTAGTCGAAGCTACCGATCCAAGACCCAAACTAGTTAGACCAGAATTTTTCAAAAATAATTTTGAAAATGAAATTACATTAAAAGGCTTTGTCAAGAAAAGGGTTGATGATCCAATAAGGCTACGGCTAAAGAAGGCCTAGTGCCTCGCCAAGACCTGGAAGCCAATTTTTGAAATTCAAATTCAAATTATTCTTTGTCAAATTCGAATCTAACACAAATTTTCAGTTAGTTGTAGATTTAAACATTTTTTTTAAATTAAACTCAAAACAATTGTTTTTAAAATTAATTTAAGTCTTTCAAAATAAATCATACTTTTTCAAAATAATTCTACCTACTAAAACCTGTCTCACAAAAAACTATAAGGCTAACATGATTAATAACCCTAGATTTGGGTGAGACAGACTAGGCTGTGAAAATCAATTTAGGCTATTCCTGAATCTAATTGGATCCAAATCAACAAAACTCTTTATGTGTAGGAACATAAAGATTTGGACCAATGGATGTTGGATAGCGGGTGCTCCAGACACATGACTGGAGATAAATTGAAATTCACTAAACTCAAGTTCAAGAACCTGGGCTCAGTAGCATTTAACAACAATGCTACACTCAAGGTAATTGGGTCAGGTAACATTGAACTTAAATTAGACTTTGTTATTAAAAAGGTTCTCTTGGTTGAAGACTTTAATTTTAACTTGCTTAGCATAAGTCAATTATGTGATACTGGTTATGTAGTTACCTTCACCAACTCTAACTGCCTGATTAGAAACTTGCAAGACTCAGAAATCCTACTTAAGGGCACTAGGAAAAATAATGTTTACACTATAAACCTACCCCTAGTACCTAAATGCATGTTAACTCAGTTAGAACAATCGAACCTCTGGCATAGGAGATTAGGTCACACTAATCTGAGATTGATTTCAAAAGTCACCCAACTTGGCCTAATTAAAGGTATCCCTAAAATTAAGAATCATGAAAACTTAATATGTAAATCATGTAATCAAGGTAAACAAACCAGGTCCAATCACAAACTAATTCAGTCTGATCTAACTCAGACTACACTTGAGCTCCTGCACCTTGACCTATTTGATTCACATGGAGCCAAGTCACTAAGCGGAAACCGGTACTGCTTAGTAATGTTGATGATTACTCTAGGTTTACCTGGGTTAGGTTTCTAAAGACCAAAGATGAAACGCTAAACCTATTCAATGATTTTTGTAAGTTAATTGAAAATCAAAACGATACCAAGATTAAAAGACTTAGGAGTGACCACGGGGGAGAGTTTGAAAATCAACGATTTGAGAAATTTTGTAAGGTAAATGGGTATATACACGAATTTTCGTGTCCTAGAACCCCCCAGCAAAATGGGATAGTTGAAAGGAAAAATAGAACCCTACAGGAAGCCGCTAGGGCTATGCTCAATGAATTTAACCTAGCTAACCAATATTGGGCAGAAGCAATTAGTACGGCTTGCTACATCCAAAATAGGGTACTAATTAACAAACGACACAATAAAACACCCTATGAATTATACTACCATAGACTTCCAAACCTACATTACCTAAGGGTCTTTGGGTGCAAAGTCCATATCCTAAACACCAAGGACTATCTAGGTAAATTCTAGTCTAAGTCAACCCCAGGCATTTTCTTAGGATATTCGACAACAAGTAGAGCCTATAGGGTTTACAACAAACAAACTAAGAAAATTGAAGAAACAACAAATCTAATATTTGATGAAGAAATCAACTCAAAATCTGATAATCCAGATCTAAATTCATCAAATACTGATCAAGAAGATAATGGACAAGCTGTTGAACCTCTAATTGAACCCATAAATGAACTGACTATTGAACCAACTATTGAACCAACCCGAGTAGGTGAACCAAATATTGAACAAAACCGACCAGCCGGACCTGAGGCTGAACCAAGTTCCAGAAAAACTAAGAAACCCAGATTCAGTCACCCAACTGATCAAATTGTGGGTGATCCAACTTTAGGAGTCAGAACTAGGTCTTCCTATAGAAACCTTAGTCAGATAGAAATGATTTTAAAAATTGAACCTAAGACTATATAGGAAGCCCTACCTGATCGTGATTGGATCATAGCTATGCAAGAAGAGTTAGCCCAATTTGAAAGAAACTAAGTCTGGAAACTAGTACCTAAACCTAGGGCAAATCCATCATTGACACTAAGTGAGTTTTTAGGAATAAGCTAAATGATCAAGGAGAAATAGTTAGAAATAAAGTCCGCTTAGTAGCAAAAGGGTTCAGTCAAGTAGAAGGGTTAGATTATGACGAAACCTATGCCCCGGTAGCTAGACTTGAGTCCATTAGGATGTTATTAGCCTTTGCATCCCATAAAGGATTTAAGCTATACCAAATGGATGTAAAGTCAACTTTTCTAAATGGATTCATTAAGGAAGAAGTCTATGTAAGACAACCCCTTGGTTTTGAGGACTTAGAAAGACCTGACCATGTCTACAAACTCACTAAAGCACTTTATGGACTAAAACAAGCACCTAGGGCCTGGTATGAACGCTTATCAACCTACCTAATTTCTAAAGAATTTAAACAAGGACAAATTGACTCAACCCTATTTATTAAAACCTTAGGAAAAGAAATCTTTATTGCCCAAATCTACGTCGATGACATAATCTTTGGGTCTACTAACTCAAATTTCCTAAAAGAATTCGTTAAAATAATGGAAAATGAATTTGAAATGAGCTTAGTTGGTGAGCTCAACTTCTTTCTAGGGTTACAAATTAAACAAACTAGGGATGGAAACTATGTCCATCAATCCAAATATGCTAAGGAATTAATAAAGAAATTTAAAATGGATAACTCAAAAAGCATAAGTACTCCCATGGCCACAAATGTAAAAATAGATAGTGACCCTGATGGTAAACCAGTAGACCTAAAACTCTATAGAAGTATGATTGGAAGTCTATTGTACCTTACAGCCAGCAGACCTAATATCCTCTTTGCTATAGGAATGTGTGCTAGATACCAAACCTATGCTAAGGAAACGCACTTAGCAACCCTAAAAAGAATACAAAAATATGTTAAGGGCACCCTAAATGTAGGGATTTGGTATCCTAGGACCTCAACCTTTGACTTGTTAGGATACTCTGATTCTGACTACGCTGGTTGTAAATTAGATAGAAAAAGCACAAGTGGAAGCTGTCAACTATTAGGAAATAGTCTAGTAAGTTGGTGCAGCAGAAAAAAATACTGTGTAGCTCTATCCACAACTGAAGCTGAGTATGTAGCCTTAGGAGAGTGTGTAGCACAACTCTTATGGATGATGCACACTCTTAAGGACTTCCAGCTTAACTACACCCAAACTCAAGTCTACATTGATAATATAAGCTCAATTAATCTAACTAAGAACCCAATCCAACATTCCAGAACAAAACACATAGAAGTTAAATACCACTTTGTAAGAGATCATGTAGCCAGGGGTGAGATAGTCCTTAAGCATGTAGACTCTAAATCTAACTTAGCTGACATATTCACCAAACCTCTACTTGAGTCTGAGTTCAGCTCACTAAGAAGGTAGTTAGGATTATGCTTGGTAGAATAGGATTACTCTACTTCTGTTCTTCTTTTTTTTTTTGCTTTACTCGATTTTAAAATCAGTCTCTAAAAGAATTTTAAAACTGCTTTACTTGATTTTCAAAATCCTTATTGCAATTTTTCGACTTAGTTTTTTTCAAAACTACCCCCTTCAAAACTAGGGCTTTTTCGAAAATGGACTTAGCCTAGGCCCTAACCCTAGAACTGCATGCACCTATAGATCTAGAAGCCAGCATCTCACAAGCACCTTAGGGTACTTTTGACTGATAACCTAGAATGGGTTGAGATGCTTAGGTCTTTGCCTTAATTCAAGATGCTTTAAGTCAGTGCATCTGCAGTAATTGGGGCACTAAATACAAGTTAAACAATAATCAGGTTAAGTGTCAAGTTTAGAAAATCTAACTTGAACATAACACTTAACATGACTAACCTTAGCAAAAACTACTGCTTATAACAGTTAGTGAGTAGCTAATTGGGTTAGACAGGACCCTACAGAGATAATTCAAATTGATTTAGTTCAGTTTATATCTTGAATTGGTTCAGTACAGAACATTATTTTTTTTTGCTATATCCTTATGCAATTTTTTTTTGCTATATTACTTTGTTTTTTGATATATGGCAAAGGGGGAGAGATTGGAAAGGAGAGAAGATTTTAGATTTAAATTTTTTTTCAAATTTCAAAATTCTCCTTATCCTTTCTTCAAAAAGTACTTAATCTAAGTTGCCTTCAAAACTGCTTTCTAAGTACTTAATCAAAGTTGCCTTCAAAACTGTTTTTTAAGTACTTGATCTAAGTTGATTCCAAAATTGAGTCCATGTATTTGACCCAAGCTATTTTTCAAAAGTATTTCTAAACACTCAAAGTTAAGCTATGTTCAGAATTGTTCTAAAGTACTTATTTTCAAACTTCTCTAATAGAAAAGCTTCTAAGTATAAACCTTCTAAAGTACTAAAGAGATTAAAAAATTTTTTCATAAAATGTTTAGAAAATTGTCCAAGTTATTAACTTGAAAATTTTTCTAAGTGTAAAATTTCTAAGTATAAATTTTCCAAGTACCCAACCAAAATTTTTTAAATGTTTTCTAAAACATCTTTTGAAAAATACTCTAAGTGTTGAAAAATTAATTCCAACTTAGACATAGAAATTTTTCAAACCCCACGAATCTTTGAAAAACCTAGGGGGAGATTCCTTCCAGGGGGAGGAAACTAAACTGGTAATTCACCTATTTTTGATTAACTTAACTTTTTGAATCGGGTTACCATAAATCAAAAAGGGGGAGATTGTTGGTGCAGACAGCACCCAAGTCAAACCTTGGTTTTAATAATGGCAAATGGTTCAAAAGTTAAGATGTTATGTTTATCTAACATGTTACTTGAGTGTGCAGATTGAAGTCCTAGCGAAGGACTACTAGGCACCTAGCGAAGGACTGCTAGGCATCAAAACCTTAAGACCTGGCGAAGGGTTGCTGGGCACCTAGCGAAGGACTGCTAGGGGTCTAAGACCTAGCGAAGGACTGCTAGGCACCAGGTGAAGGATTGCTTGGAACCAAAGACCTAGCGAAGGATTGCTGGGCACCAGGCGAAAGACTGCTTGGTACTGAAGACCTGGCGAAGGACTGCTAGGCACCTGGCAAAGGACCGCTGGGCAAAAGTCCAATCGGAGGAGTCGGTTGGCAACAGGTAAATTCTCCCGAGAGGAGTAGGTGAGGACGTGTTCCCCGTCGAGGGAACAGTAGGCGTCGGTTCGACCTAGGGTTCCATTTTGGAGACCCAAAGTCAGAACTAAGACAGCTAAGGCTGTAAAATTCACTAACATGCTTGCTTTGTTTTGTTTGGTACTAACCCTGGATACAGGACCGAAGGAACGAGTTTCTGCAGCTCAGAACGCCCCAAAGGAGAGGGGCAGGAGCTGGGTTGGGCACCCGGGAGGTCCCGGGCGCCCTAAGTCAAAGCCAAACAAGAGTTAAGCAAGAAAACGCTTCGGAAGCACACTGGGCCGGGCACCCCGGATGTCTCGGGCGCCCTGGGTCCAAGCCAACGAAGCGATAGAAGCTTATCCAGCCGAGAAGCCTGCTGACAAAGTCAACCCGGGCGCCCCCTGCTTCCCGGGTGCCCCCGTCAATCCTCGAGCCCGATCCTGGAGGGATAAGGGCTGACTGAGAGATTTGCGGATCAAGTGACACGCGGAGGGTGCCCCCAAGTGCACTATATAAGGGGCTCGACCCCCAAGGCTTCTTAACACATTCTTCCAACGCCAATACGCTCTTCAACTCATGCGCTCTGCTCCGGAAACCTCCCATCTCAAGATTCAAGCGCCGACTATGACCCTCTGCTCTGAAGCACGATCCACACCGGGCGTCGGTAATGAAGAGTTTAATTTTTAGTTTACTGTACTACAACTGTAATATCTTTCTGTAAACATTTGTGGACATATGGAATTGCCCACAGAAAACGGTCAACGATCGTGGGCCTTGGAGTAGGAGCCGACTGCGACTCCGAACCAAGTAAAATCGCTTAAGTTCTTGTGTTGTGTTTTCTATTCCGCTGCATATTCTCTTAACCTTGAATCCGAAAAGTTTCTAACGATATTCACCCCCCCCTCTATCGTTTTCTCTCGATCCAACACCTATCTTGTATGTTGGCCAAAGCCAACGTTAGGGTCGAGTCCCTCTGATAGGAAGTCAAAATCCTGAAAGAGGGAGTCAACTCTAGTCCCTTAACTGAACCCGTTCAGGAAGGAACCTCCATTCAAGCCCAAAAACTTGAGGAGGAGAATTCCTCCTTGAAAAATCAAGTTAAGGAACTAAGAGTTGCTTTGGAACGATTTTCCTTGGGTTCCAAGAATCTTGACATGATTCTTGGAAAGCAAAAATTAGTTCTGAACTGATTCGGACTTGGTTATTGAACCGACTCACGATATAGATCGTACTACTCTATGGTGAACCCAAGTAGAACCCGAGTCCAAGCATGGGTCCCGAAATTATGCTTGACAAATCAAGCCGGACCGAACCAATATTGGATTCCCAAGGATAAGATTCACATCTTGCCTAATCCATACTGAGGCTTTAGTCCAGGAGGAGCCAATATACAAATAATTTTCATAATTAGATAAATTTTTTGTTTTATGTTTATTGCTTGTTTTTATTTTTTGCAAAATATCATAATTAGACTTAGGAATGGTTATATAAAGATCAGACTTAACTGAAACTTGCACAACCTAGTATTAGGATGGGGAGAGAAGATACTACGTTAGGGAAACTTATCTAAAAAGTCAGGTAGGGTAAGATGTACCCTATCTGGTCCTATTAGTCAGGTGGAACTAACCGAAGCTAGCTTGCCAAATCCTCAACTAGTTAGACTAGGGGTTCTCAATAAATAATTTAAGAATAAAATTTCATTAAAAAGCTTTGTCTAGGAAAGGTTGATGAACCAATAAGGCTACGGCCAAAGAAGACCTTTGTGTCTCGCCAAGACCTGGAAGTCGATTATAGAAATTTATTTTCAACTTATTAATTGTTAAACCCAAATCTAACACAAGTTTCAACTAAATCATAGAGTTAACAAAAAAAGCACATAAAATTAATACATCTCACAAAACAGATAAGGAAACCTGTTTTGTCACTTAAAATTGGGTGAGATGTCTAGGACCTAATAATGTAGTCCAACCCAACCAACTAAATTAATCCTACCCTTAATATACATTTAATCAAATTCAACAAATTCCAAAACCAAATTCAAGTTAATAGATTTTCAAAATTCAAATTTAACTTAATATTTTTTTAAAATTCAAATTTAACTTAATATTTTTAAAATTCAAATTTAACTTAATATTTTCAAAAATTTAAATTTAACTTAATATTTTCAAAATTCACTTAATATTTTCAAAATTCAAATTTAACTTATTTTTTTCAAAATTCAAATTTAACTTAATATGTTCAAAATTTAATGAATACTTCAAAAAAAATTCAACTTAACATATTTTAAATTGAAAATCTATCTCACAAAAATACTCATAGGAATAATATGATTGACAAAGACTGGGTGAGACAGACTAGGCAATGAAATTCAATCAATCTATCCTTATACCTCTACATAAATGGATCCAAATCAGAATACTTTATGTGTAGGAACATAATGGTTTGGACCAGTGGATGTTGGATAGTGGATGCTCCAGACATATAACTGGAGATAAATTGAAGTTCACTAAAATCAAGTACAAAAATCTAGGCTCAGTGGCATTTGGCAACAATGCACACTTAAGGTAATTGGGTCAGGTAATATCGGGTTAAATTTTGATTTTATTATCAAAAAGGTTTTATTGGTTGAAAATTTTAAATTTAACATGCTTAGCATTAGTCAGTTATGTGATACTGGTTATGTAGTCACCTTTACCAACTTTGACTGCCTTATTAGGAACTTACATGACTTAGAAATAACCCTTAAGGGAGTTAGGAAAAATAATATCTATTCTGTTAATCTACCATCAACACCTAAGTGTCTTTTGACCCAACTTGAGGAAACTAACTTGTGGCATAGGAGACTAGGTCACACTCACATAAAATTAATCTCCAAAGTAAGTCAAAATGGACTAGTTAAGGGAATTTCAAAAATTAAAACCTTTGAAAATACAATCTATAACCCATGTCAACAAAGTAAACAAACAAAATCAACTCACAAATCTACCCAATCAGACTTAACCCAAGCCACACTTGAGCTCCTACACCTAGACCTATTTGATTCACATGAAGCCAAGTCGCTAAGCGGGAATCTATACTGCTTAGTAATTATCGATGATTACTCTAGATTTACCCGGGTTAGATTTTTAAAAACTAAAGATGAAACTTTTGAATCATTTAACAACTTGTGTAAAATGATAAAAAATCAAAAGGATACCCAAATTAAAAGAATAAGAAATGATCATGAGGGAGAATTTGATAATAAAAAATTTAATGATTTATGTAAAATAAATGGTTATATTCATGAATTTTCCTGCCCAAGAACCCCCCAACAAAATAGGATAGTTGAAAAAAGAATAGAACTCTTCAAGAAGCCGCTAGGACCATGCTAAATGAATATAGTTTAATCAATCAATTCTAGGCAGAAGCTATAAACACCGCATGCTATATTAAAAATAGGGTACTAATAAATAAAAGACATAATAAAACACCTTACGAAATATATTACCAAAGAATACCTAACCTATATACCTAAGAGTATTTGGGTGTAAGGTCCATATCTTAAATACCAAAGACTATCTAGGAAAATTTCAATCTAAATCAACCCCAGGAATATTTGTAGGATACTCAACCACGAGTTGGGCATATAAAGTCTTTAATAAACATACCCTTAGAATTGAAGAAACCACAAATGTTATATTTGACGAAGAAATCATGACAAAACCCAACTCAATTAACACAATCAATTCGTCAAAACCAACTACTTCTAATCAAGATCAAGACGAAATTGAACCAACAATTGAACCAACAGTTGAACCAACAGTTGAAACAATAATTGAACCAATGGTCAAACCAATTCAAACTATTGATCCTATCCCAACCCAAAACCTACCAGCTGGACCTGAGGTTGAACCAAGCTCTAGGCAATCCAAGAAACCTAGACTAAATCACCCAGCTGACCAAATTATAGGTGATCCAACCCTAGGGGTTAGAACGAGGTCTTCCTATAGAAACCTAAGTCAATTAGCACTGATTTCGAAGATAGAACCAAAAACTATAGAAGAGGTCTTACCTGACTCGGACTGGATCATAGCCATGTAAGAGGAATTAGCACAGTTTGAAAGAAACCAAGTCTGGGACTTAGTGCCTAAACCAGAAGGTAAGTCTATAATAGACACTAAGTGGGTATTTAGGAATAAATTAAATGACCAAGGTGAGATAGTAAGGAGCAAAGCCCGCTTAGTAGCAAAAGGATTTAGTCAAGTGGAAGGATTAGACTATGATGAAACCTATGCCCTTGTAGTAGACTTGAGTCAATTAGGATGCTACTAGCCTTTGCAGCCTATAAGGGATTTAAGCTATATCAAATGGATGTCAAGTCTGCCTTCCTAAATGGATTTATAAAAGAGGAATTCTATGTAGGACAACCCCCAGGTTTTGAGGATCTTGACTACCCTAATCATGTGTTCAAACTTAGGAAAGCCTTGTATGGATTAAAACAAGCACTTAGGGCTTGGTATGAAAGGTTATCGACCTATCTAATCTCTAAAGGTTTTAACCAAGGTCAAATTGAATCAACTGTATTTGTTAAAACTTTAGAAAAAGATATTTTTATAGCCTAAGTTTACGTAGATGATATAATTTTTGGATCAACAAACACTAACTTCTTAAAAGACTTCATTAAAATTATGAAAAATGAATTCGAAATGAGTCTAGTAGGAGAATTGAACTTCTTTTTAGGTTTACAAATTAGACAAACCAATGATGGAAATTACATTCATCAATCAAAATATGCAAGAGAATTAATTAAGAAATTTAAAATGGATAATTCAAAAAAATTTAAGTATTCCTATGGCTACAAATTCCAAAATAGATGACGACCCTGAAGGTAAGCCTGTTGACTTAAAACACTATAGAAGTATTATAAGTAGTCTACTTTACCTAACTGCCAGTAGACCTGATATACTATTTGCTGTAGGCATTTGTGCCAGGTACCAAATTTGTGCTAAGGAGTCCCACTTAATTGCAGATAAAAGAATCCTTAGATATATTAAAGACACAATAAACGTAAGTATTTGGTATCCTAGAACATCCAACTTTGAATTGTCAGGATTTTCGGATTCAGATTATACGGGGTGTAAATTAGATAGAAAAAACACGAGTGGAAGCTGTCAATTACTAGGACAAAGTCTAGTTAGTTGGTGCAGTAGAAAGCAACATTGTGTTGTCTTATCCACAACTGAAGTAGAATATGAAACCCTAAGGGAGTGTGTAGCCCAACTTTTATGGATGATGCATACCTTTAAGGACTTCAACCTGAACTACACCCAAACTAAGGTATTTGTTGACAATATAAGTTCAATTAATCTTACCAAAAATCCTATCCACCAAAAAATATATAGAAGTCAGACATCATTTTGTTAAGGATCATGTAACTAGGGGCGAAATCGTACTTACACATGTAGACTCAAAATCTAACCTAGCCGATATTTTCACTAAAGCACTTCCTGAAACTGAATTAGGAATGCTCTTATTAGAATAGGACTATTTTCTTTAATTTTTCAATTTTTTTCATTTTTCAAAAAAAATTATTATTTCATATTTTTCGAAAAATCATTTCTTATTTTTCAACTAAGTTTTGATCTTTAAAATGTTTTTCCGACTTAGATTTTTCTAAAAATTACCCCCTTCAAAACTAGGGGTTTTCTACACCATGGACTTAGCTTAGGACTTAACCCTAGAATTGCATGCTCCTATAGATCTAGAAGTCAGCATCTCACAAGCACATTAGGATACTTTGATTGATAACCTAGATTGGGTTGATATGCTTAGGTCTATGCCTTGACTCAAGATGTTTTAAGTCAGTGCATCAAGAGCAGTTGGGGTGATAAATACATTTGAACAACAATCAAATTAAGTATACAAGCTTAGAAAGTCTAACTTGATCAGACTACTTAACTTGACTAAACCTAGTAAAAGTTGTTGTTACATAACAGTTAGTAAGTAGCTAACTGGGTTAGATAGGGACCGAAAGAGTTTAATTTGGTTATTTTCTTATGAAAAGGTTTTTCATGCTTGGACTCAATAGGATGCTAACTGGGTTCAAAATTTGTTACTTAGGTCAAACTTAGATTAATTACTTCCTGCAGTTGCCTTCATCATTTTTATATCAAATAGACTCTGATACAATCAAGTAGAGGCTCTGATATGTTAAACTTTTTTTGCAAATATTTTTTATTATTTTTTTTGATATATGGCAAAGGAGGAGAGAAAAGTAAAAGTCAAGTTAAAAATTTTCAAAGTCAAGTTAAATTTTTTTTTCAAAGTCAAGCTAAAATTTTTTTCCAAGTCAAGATATTTTTTCAAGTTAATAATTTTTCCAAGTCAAGTAATTTTTTCCTTGGTTTCAAAAAAATCAAAGTTCAAAATTATTGTTCGAAAAAATCAAGTCTCAAAATTATTTTGAAAATAATTCTTCGAAAATCAAGTTAAGTTAAAATTATTTATTTGATACTCAAACTCTTTTCTAAAAAGCTACTTTTAGAAAATTCAATTCGATTCAGAAAAATCCTATTTTTTTTTAAAAAACTTATTTTTCTCAAAGTTTTCAAAATATTTTTGGAAAAACTTTCAAAAATTGCATATTTTCAAAAGCTTCAGGTGGAGATGTTCAAATTAAAAGGAAACCTTATGCCATGTTTCGAATTTTTGCCAAATTTTTCAAAAATAAAATTCCAAAAAAAAAGGGGGAGAGAACTGATTAAGGGGGAGATAGAAAATCTACCTGTTCTTTCTGTTCTAGTACATAGTTATTATGTTTTCTCTATCTTTTTTAACTTAACTTTTGAACAGTATTGCCATAAATCAAAGAGGGGGAGATTGTTGGTGTCGGAAGCACCAGATCGAACCTGGTTTTGATAATGACAAAGGGTTTAAAGTTAAGTATGTGTTGTTATCTAACGGATTTACCAAGTATGTAGGAAAGACCTAGTTCACCTAGGCATGAAGTCTTGACCTGCAGGGTTGAGTAAGAAGTCCTGGTCGAGGACTGGGCAAGAAGACCTAGCCAAGGGTTGGGCAAGAAGTTCTGGTCGTGGACTGGGCAACGAAGTCCCTGATCCAGAAGATTAGGCAGAAGTCTTAGCCGAGCGAGAGTTGCGGACAGAAGTAGAGGCGGGTCGAGGAACGGATGTCTCGAGATCCGGCAGTCTCGGAGGCCGAGCAAAAGTCCAACCGGAGAAGCCAGTTGGCAAAAGGTAACTTCTCCTGAGAGGAGTAGGTGAGGACGCGTTCCCCGGAAGAGGGAACAGTAGGCGTTGGTTCGACCTAGGGTTTCATTTTGAAATCCAAAGTCAGAACCAAGACAGCTCCGGCTGTGATTTATTTCAATTATTCATATTATATATTATTTTTGGACTAACCCTAGTTGCAGGAGTGAAGAGGTCTTTACCATTGCATCCCAGGCACCTGAGAGGAATCAAGCGCCCGGGAAGCCAGGCGCCTGATAGGTATCAGGAGCCCCAGATGGCTGTTTTCGAGTGGGGAGTTCAGCTGAGCTGGCAAGATGCCACATCAGCAACTTAGGCACCTGTGAGCCATCAGGCACCATAGGGAACCCAGGCGCCCAAGAATAAAATATAGGAGTTTGACCGAGTCTGTGGATAGGAACACGCCAGATCCGCGACACGTGTCAGGCGCCCCACAAGCCTCATGCGCCCGAAAACCCTATATAAAAGAGGCTTCACCCCTTGCTTTCCAGTATCAATTCATTCCAACGCAAAGAAGCTTTCTCACAACTCAAGCATGCCAACGCTCTTCAGACCTCTTCCATGCTCGAGCTCGTCCACGCCGCAAACGATCAAGATCGTCGACATGACGTCCAAGATAGTCTACAATCCTTTTCGGTGTCGTCGGTATTGTTTAATTTGTTGTTCAAATTCTGTACTCAACTTAATATCTATAATATTTTGCGACTTATAGAATTGCTCAACAAAAATGGTCAAGAACCGTGGGCCTTGGAGTAGGAGTCATCAAAGACTCCAAACCAAGTAAAAAAGAAAACTTGTGAGCGTTGTGACTTTTGTTTCTTCCGCTACGTTCTGATTTGTTTTCCGAAAATTTGACGTAATAGCTATTCACCCCCCTATCGATTACAACGATCCCACAAAAATGACTGTAACGGAAACCCAATCTTGTTGACTAGAGATCTTAGGATCTTGGTTCAATGGGACAACGAAGTTATAAAAGTTGTGTTATAGCACATGTGATATATTATCTCTATCCCAATCCTAGGACGAATATGTGTTTCCCTACCACTGTAGTGAGGTTAGGCCTATACTTTTAGTGACTTCTATACCATTATAAGGTGGAGTATAGTGGGATACTTTTGATAGAAGCATCACCTATATGAGTGTGAAGACTGGTCGCTTCAATGAAACACTCATGAATCCAAGATGGTGTCCATGACCAAAACGGAACCAACCATGAGAACCAAAAGTAGGTGAGATAACTCCCTGTATGGGTGTTATTATCTTAGTATACACAAACAGCTGAGCAATTCAAGATATCACTTTCACTACGCAACCTAGTATGCTCGATAGCATTCCACTATGGAAGGTTCAAAGCCACCAGCTACCTCTCCCGATGCATTGATTTATCGATTGGACTCTTGTAAAGTGTCAGCATGCATACATGCATTAATTTACATTCATGTGGGGGATTATTGGATATTTGGTGCTTAAAATAATTATGACCAAATATGATTTTACAAAGGAAAATCAAGGTGTCATCAATCAATGAAAGTCAGAATTGTCTTCAAAAACGAAATCTACATTTCGTGTAGATGAATTTAGACTATTAATTTGCTCAAAATAGATTACGGGTGAATGAGAAATTAATTGTTTAAAGTTAACCCAAAATTTGCATAAATGGAAGTAGATGGGGATTAGTCCCACTTTGAAATTTTTGAAGGGATTTACTTCCTTATATGTGTATCCTGTGTTAATGGAATTAAAAAGAAACAAAGGCGGCCTCTTCTCATAGGCAAGTAGGTGCTCGCACCTGCAAACCCGCCACGTGCGCGCGTGCGCACATGCGCAATGGGCGCTTTGTTGGCTCACTTTGCACTTCGCATCATCGCGAGGAGCACTGAGGAGCTTAAATTTATGCTCCAGGTGACGTGTCACTCGAGTGATGTGTCGGTGACTTGGCAATGCCTACATGGCGCTTGGGTGACGTGGCATGTGATGTGGAAGTGCCTGCGTTGCACTCAGATAGGAGGAGAGAAATGACTGAACTGCTGACTGGGCAAACAAATGACAACCGTTAGATTGAAGATCGGTGATAGATCGCAAGTAACGTGATCTGGAGCGTTGATCGTGAAGAGTCATAATCTGACTGTTGGTGAAGAGAGACTTGATCTGAAGCGTCAGATCAAATCTGGCCTCTGAGATCAAAGGGAGATCTGAAAGGTTACAACCATTCAAATCTGATGGATGAGAACAAAGGGCTATCTGAAGGGTTACAACCCTTCAGATCGAACGACCCAGATTAATCCTAAACCAAAGGTCACACCCACTCACCAAAGGGTACATCACCTCTTCCCTTGTATAAATAGAGTCCTCTAGATCATGGATTCATTCATTCATTCAATCATCAAAGTCATTAGCATTTATCCCATCGTGTGCATCCAGAGTCCGAAAAGCCTACGAGAAGGTTCGCTAGTCTCGAAATTTATAGTGTTGTTATTCTGAGACATCGTCGTTGTATCTTGAAAAATAAATTATTGTTATCCGTGAGCACCTGTAGCAGAGTGATAAGTACCATTTTGTTGATTATTTTGGTTGCTAAAATTCATGTTTGTCCCATGTTTTACTTGCTTAATTGTGAAATTACCCTAGGTTTTCGAACTTACTTTTATTTTGGACTTAATTGCAAATCTTTACAAAATTGGATTATTTGGCCACTAAATTTTTGATCTATTTTTGCAGGCTTGAAAAGATCATGGACCTAGGGCATACTGGGTCAAACTTGAGTCGGAAGTGGACCCGGATTGAGTTATCAAGCTTTGGATTAATCTGGGTCGTCCGATTCAAAAGCAGCTAGATCTGAGCCATCTGGGACCATCTGAAGCAATCCGAGCTAGGGTTAGGGTTGATCAAGCACTCTGATCAAGATCTGAAGGTTTCATCCCAATCAGAGCTCATTCAACCGTTGGATCAAGCTCGGAGGGCTCTAGACTGTCCATTCAAAGATTAGGTTGATCTGGACCATCCGTTGCAGATCTGGAGGATCCGAGATACCACGAGGTAGATCCTGACCCTTGATCAACATCTGGAAAGTTTGGGTCAGATCAGATGAAGATCAGCTGTTGGATTCACCAAATCAATCTGGGTCATCCATTATTAAGTATTTAATCAAAAAATCCCCACACTTCCTCCTCGTCGCGTCTCCGCCGCACTGTTCTTCCTCTTCGCGCGTTCTTAGCTCTCTTCAGTAGATTTCTTCAATCCAAGGGGCGCGACCCCTCAATTTCTTGCATAGATCGAGTCTTAGGTCGTTGGGGAAGTATCTCGGTGAAGTTCCAGCTTGAGAATTGCCCAAGAACAGAGCTGTTGTGAGGTTTTCGTGGCTCTGCTATTTGAAGTCGTCGATCTCAGTTGCGCTCCATTTCCATCACTCTGAGCTATCTGGAGGGGTTCCCTAGAGTGCTCTGACCATCCCCGAATCACCATCGCACTTGGACGCAATGAGATTGAAGGATTCAAATGGAAAATTCAGATTGAGCAGAGTTTGAGCTGGGATTGAATCGTAGAGACAAATTCTTGATGGTTTGTGGAGCTTACGGGTTCGAGACTCACCCTTGCGTGACGAACAAGGAGGATTTGAGCTAGGGAAGGATTGAGGCTTAGATTTCTTATTGCAATTTCAGTTTTAGCTGTAATTTTAATTTCTATCGCAACTGTTCTGTTACTGAATTCGTATCAGAATTTTTAGTTTTAGTTTCTTAATTGTTTTTGCTTCAATTAGTGTTCAATTCTGTAATAGTGTGAGTTAGATTGCTTAATTAGTGAACTATTTCGCTTAGATTAGCTTACTCCGCATTTGAATCAATTCTGAAATTGAAGTTCTTTTTGCGTATCAAATTGTTTCCTGCGTTTCAGTTGTTTTCTTTTTCTGCCGTTTCTGATTTTTGTATCAAGCTAGCTTAGTTTTAATCCTTTGAATTCATCTTGCAGTTTTGTTTCATTTACATAGCTATCGAATTTGATTTCTGCACTTAGTTTGTTAATTGCGTATCAATTTGGTGGCTGCGTACCAGATTTTGTTTCTGAACTTCATTTTTCAGTTTCTGCAAGTTTGATTTATCACCTCTTGAGTTCGTATCAAGTAAATAGCAGTCCTTCTTAATCTTCTTTAAACATTGGTTTGTGAACTAGATCTCAGTTGCTTTGCACGATTCTGAATTTAGATTTATTCCTGCAACTCTGTTTAACTGCTGCGTACCAACTGTAATGCCTGTGTATCAGTTGTGTTTGTGTGTCCATTTACAGTTTCGAATTCCTGAGTTTGTGTCAAGTAATCATTGGTTCTTCTTAGTTCTTTTCGAACTGTAGATTAGTGCATCAATTTCAGGCCGCTTGTTTGTTGGATTTGCATTCAAATTGTTGTTGCAATTCTGAAATTGAATATGAATTTTACCAGTCCATGCATTCGATAGTCTCATTTTATTGTTGCAGTGTTTAGGTTTATCATTGCTAAAGTTGTATGAATGGAGTTAGCTTTGCTGAATTTCATCTGAACTCTGATTTGAGTAATTGATCTCAGCTATCTTGTTTCTTTTTGCAATTGGTTCGATGCCTCATGTCTGCCTTCATGTGCTGAATTCTTGCATTCCAATTCTGCACTGAGTTTGTCTCTTATTTCCTGCCTTCATTGCTGAACTTCTTAACCCATTCTTGCACAGCATTTCAGTATTAGACTTACCTTTACAGTTGAATTGCTAAAGGTCATTTGGGAGTTGTCAGTTATAGCTCTGAATTGAGTATAAGCTTTTCGGCACATAAGTTTGTAACCTTGCGTATCAAGTTCTCCTTTTATTCATTGTTGCATTTGTGTCAAGGGAAGTTTCGATTTTTAAAGACAATTCCTGAAGTTAAATTCAATTTGTAGTGTATTTTTGCAATTAAGTTCAGATTTGTTCTCCCAAAGGTGGTTAAGTTGCATTGGTTGATTAAGTCTCCCAAAGGGAGTTCATTAGTTGTCATTTCCTTGTTTAGTTCATTGAGTGGAGTTACTTTTACTTCCATTGCGTTGTTATTCCTACTTGAAACCAAACCTGATTCTTACTTGAAACCCAAAGACATTTGATGACACATAAACACGAGCTCGAATCAAACAAACTCTCAACTAGTCCCTAGGAAAAATACGACCTGTGGCCCCTTTACTATGTTTTCATATTTTGATTGCAAAAAGGGTTTCCAGCTTTTTATAAATATCTAAATTTGAGACCCACATTCGTGATAGTCTATTTTGGGTCTATCACAAAGCAATATCGTTTTACGGAGATAGTGTCCAACACTAGCCTCGACGAAATTATATGAGTTTGCATCCTCCCGGCAGCTTACCCGGACGATGCCCCAAACACGATCTCCGGTAAGGAAAGGGGGATCCAAGCATCATAGTGCAAGAAGCTGAGAAGGGGGGGGGGGGGTGTTCCCGGCGATCACAGGTCTGACGTGGTTACAAGTAAGGAATCATGGAAGTGTTCTAATCATGGTTTGTAATTGCGAAGGGATTCTTCTACATGGATTTGTGTTGATTGGTTTGGAAGTTGGTTTTGGTTTGGATTTCTATTATATGCTATATGGAATTTGTTCTTCTTGATCTTTGGTCAGATTTGTAGTTCACGGCGTCGATCTGGGTTGGTAAGATGAGGTTTTGGTTTGTTTCTTTTGTTGGTATGGTGTAGAACAGAGGGATTATTCATATATTAAGCTGGATCAGTAAGAGTAATCTAGTTATCTGATCAAATTCCAATTCTTGCTAAAGTTTCTGTTTGGGATTGGATTTTCTCTTGTGGATTTTGATCTGGATGTTTGATGTTGGTTCTGTTAGGTTGTTTTAGTATAATACCCTATTTGAATGAGTTCATCTTGTGAATCTGTTCTCGATTAGCTAATGGAATTGGATCTTGGGGTTGGCTTAGGCTGTGAGCATTGATAGCAGGTGAAGTGGAGATGTTTTCTTTGCTAGGTAACTTGCTGTCGTGTGTAGTTTGGGGTTAGTGTAATCAGTATGGATGAAGCAAAATTTGTAGATGTTGATAGGAATTTTGGTTTGGATTGTTTTGTTATCTTTTGGCTTGGTGTGGAGTTAGAATTTGTTAATTCTTGGGGTCGTATGCTATTTCGCTAGACTATATTTAATTGGGTAATCAGTTCGTGCAAAGAAGCAAAGCAGAGTGGTGGATTTGTGTACCCTGATTAGATCTTTATTTTGATCACAACTTTGCTTTAGCCTTTGATTTTTAGAGTGTTCTATTTTGGAATCCTATTTAGTTTGGCTTAGGTGTCGCCATGAGCTTGTGTTTAATAGGATTTAGATGGGAGTTTAATTTGGTTTCGTTTTAGCCTTTGGCGAGTTGGGTCAATCATCTTATAATAGGAATGATCCTTATTGAGTTCAGGATTTAACTTAGCTAGATTTATTTGGTAAAGGTAGCTAAGTGGTACTTTTTAATACAAGGTATTGATTTGCTATGGATTATCTGGACAGGGGATTATCTACGCTGATGAGCACTTATTTTGGAGGGGTACTTCTGACTTATCTATTTAGATATTGTCACAGTTTTATGCATAGTTAATTATAGATAGTGGTAGAGTTATATTTATTAATTTCTTATTCTCATATATTTACGTTTGATACTAGCTGTTTGATTAGATGATAGTTTTATTTTCTATACTGCTTCGAGGTTGGACCTCCTTACCCTTTATTATTGCATGTTGTTGTGTATCTTTGATTAGTGATAGAATATCTTATACCCAGCACTAGGGCTAGGATATGGTGCATGATTATTCTTGGGTCCTTGCCTATCATGTTGATGATTGGAGGATTAATTAGATGATGTTGCATGAGATAGTGTCATGCATCACCTCGATATTGTGCGTGCACGGACGACTCTTGGCTTCCTAGTAGTTGAGCACGGGTCGTCGATCATGCCAAAGGCGTAGAGGCATACCTAGGCGACCCTTGGCTCCCAAGTGGTTGAGACAGGTCGTCAGACATGCCTTGCATTCTGCATAGCCTCAGGTGCGTTAGCTATTCGTGCATTGTGCATAGCCCCAGATGCGTTGGCTATTCATGCATTGTGCATAGCCCCAGGTGCATTGGCTACTCATGCATTCTGCATAGCCCCATATGCGTTGGCTATTCATGCATTGTGAATAGCCCCAGGTGCGTTGGTTTTTCATGCATCTCCATAGGTGCTTTGGGGTAAACAACCATAGGTGTTAGCTTGTCATGTCTCCTAGCTACCCAATGTAGCGATAGTCAGAGCGCGTACAGAGAGTGACACGTGTCATTACTATCATATGCACATGATGCATCATTTCATGATTGTTGTTGTTTACATTATTGCATTTGCTCGTGCTTCTTATATCTGGTTACAGCATATATTTAACCTGTACCTTCAAGAGTTATATTTACATAGGGTCTGGTGACCTTACATTGCTCAGTTTAATATTCGAACCTTTATTTCTTTTGGTTAGGCTAACTATGATATGTATCATCTATTAGGTGTTCTAGTTTAGTATTTCTTATGTTTACACTTAATACTGTTGCCAGCTTGACTTTTAATGTTAATATAGCTTTCTATGCATATCAGATATATGTTTTCGTTAAGTTCATTGGACACACACCGTTAGCCTTATTTTTATTTCAGGGTAATCGTCTGAAGTGCCCAGCGACCTGTCCTAGTCCATGTGTGTTGAGGTGATTTCGTTGTTTACTTGTATTTAATGTTGGTATATATTGGTATCTTTCATTTCTTTCTTTCTATTTCCGCTGGTGTATTTCTGATTCGTTGTGATGCCTTGCATGGCTATGTGGTTATATTTTTGTGTGTCATGGAGGTCTACGTTTTTGTTTGTTTGTTGTAAGTCGTATCGGTACGCGACTTTCGTTGATGTCGTCATCTTCTCTTCGTTTCAGTCGCTTGTTCCAACCCTATCAGCTGTGGTACAGGTGGTTGAGAGGGTCTCAGTGTTAGGGTTTTGAGTTGTTCGCCGAGTTGAGGGAGAAGCAATCTGGTCGGTATCGGATGAGCGGTTCCTCGGGGCCTAACAGATGAAGAGACGAAAGGTCCAACGGGTTCAAATACGTACGACTCTCCATGACAATACCAATTATAATAATCTGGAGCAAACTCATATCTACAGATATGTGTTTTCACTGTATCTTTATTACGGAAAGCTGTATTTCTACATCTGTGATGATTATATGGACACTTTAACTGGGCGTCATTTAAACACTCAGGATGATACTTTGTAAAGTTCACAAAATCTTCAATCTTAGCAAAAAAAATTCTTCACGGATAAAACCATTATCTAACCTATTATATATCCATACCTTATTCATATACATTGTATCCTAATAATAATAAAATATTCAATATTCATACTCATGCAAACATTTATAGTGACTTTATTAAATGTGCATAACTAATCAATATCCTATATCAAAAAAATTTAACGTAATTACTTTAACAAATAATAAAATAGCTAAACTAGTTTGTAATTTGATTTGTCAACGATAAATAACAATCTAAATTATCTAAATTTATTTTCGATTAATCAAACACAAATTAGTATCCTAAATTTGAATAATTAAGGATACTAATTATCCTAATTAAGGATACTATAATGTCCTATTATCAAACACTATACCGGAGGTGGTCGCGTGTGGGCGGAAGCGACCAGTGTGACCGTGCACGGCCAGAGGCGGCAACTGCGGCTGTAGCAGGCCGCACATGCCCGCAGGAGGCCTCATGCGGGCGGAGGCAGCAGCTACGGCTGCTGCCGCGCGGCTACAGCCATAGCTGGTCGCGGTCGCAGGAGGCAACTTCAACTGCAGCTAGCCACGGCCGCAACAGGCTGCTCGCAGCCGCAGGAGAGTGCGCGCGGCCGCAGGAACGGAGGAAAACACACCTGACTTACGTACCTGTGATCGGAGAAGGAGATGGCGAACGACGCAAATGCCGAAGGAGAAGAAGCGCAACCAGGGAAAAAGCCACTGGCCAAAATACACCCTAAAAATAGCGATGGACAAGTCAAATCCGTCGCTATTGTCCGTCACTATTTTCAGATATTTGGTAAGGAAATCCTAAAATAGTGACGATGTTTTTAATCAGTCACTATCAGACTTTGTAAACATCAGTTGCTATTTAGAGAAGTTTTTATAGTGAGTCCGACTCATAATTGTCTAAGTCAATACAGCAAAGAGTACTATATTAAAGTCAAACTATTATTTGTGTACTTTTTAGTGTAAATAAGGAGCCATGCAAGTGACCAATTGTTGAATGGGAAGAGGAATAGAGAATTAATCGAAGTGAAAGATCACTACAAGTTCAAGATCGTATAAGCAAAAAAACACAATTAAGATGTTTAGTTACTGTGATTACTTATGTGCCAATTTAACGTCAGTCAGATCAACACGGTAATCCTTTGCACAACCGAGACCAAATTAATTTGCCAAATCAAAATTCTTCATGCATATGCTCATTGATAAAAATGATAATAATAATAATGAAGAAAAAAAGAGGAACAAAAAGTTACAGCAACGACCGCAGCATCTTGTGAAGAAGTAATTTTGAACCCACGACACAGAAATTAAGAGACAATAATGATCAATGAATTACGAAGACATGCATTCTTCTTCTTCTTCTTCCTCAATCTTCGTTTGTTAATTAGCACGGGGAATTCGCCTTGCACTTGAGGGATCCCGAGAAGCGAGTCAGCCGCCCTGCCCATGCCCCTGGCCTCGCCTTGATGTAGTCGATCTTGGAGTACACGTTCGAGACTTGATGCCCTGTCTGCCGGAAGGTCGCTCCGTTCATGAACAGGTCTCTGTCCGATCTCCAGTTCCACCCGTTGTACTCTGCTTCGGTTCCGTAATCCCTGTGTGTCACCTGCAATCGATCGATCGATCCAAAAAATTCGTCAGAGGTTTTAATTTAATTTTCATATGATTTTAGATATATTAATCGATTTGTCGATATATATATGTAGGTATGTATATACCTCCTTGGCGGCTTGATTTGGCGGGCCGATGAATCGGTTGCCTTGGCTGATGATGGTCGGGTGCTGGCTGCCGCCGATGGCGTACATGAGCCAGTGGGTGTAGTCGTTGTTCACGACGTGGAAGAAGCCGAACCGGCACCTGGGCATCCTCTGCACCAGCCCTCTGCCGAAGTGGTTGTAGGCGACGGTGACCTGCATTTTGGCGTCCTCGGTGTAGGCGTCGTTGGCGCCCAATAGGATCACCTGATCGATCCACATGCATTAGTAGAAGCCGGCGATCGATCCACATGCAGGAATGAAGCAGGGATATGATTAATTAATTACGTACGTCGTTGTGGCGGGTGAGGTGGCAGTTGGAGATGGTGATGGCGGTGGAGCCTTCGATGGCGTCGATGAGGCCGTCGGCGCAGTTGGACAGGGAGAGATGGTCGACCCAGACGTGGGAGGCGCCGAAGATGCTGACGCCGTCGCCGTCGCTGCGGGTGCGGATGCCCCAGTGCGTCTCGGAGTCGCGGATGTTGCCGCCGGCGCCGGGCTGGATGTCGTGGATGTGGAGGTTGTGGATGATGACGTGCTGGACGAACTGGACGGTGAGGGAGGCGCCGTAGGCGATGTGCACGTTGGCGCCGCGGCCGTCGATGGTCTTGTAGCTGTTGATCATCAGCTCCTGCTGGAGGCGGATGACCATGTCGCGGGCGAAGACGATCCAGAGCGGGCGGTCGCGGGTGGCGCCGTAGCGGAGCGTGCCGGGGCGAGGATTCAGCAGGTCGTCGTCGGAGGGGTCGGTCACCTCGTAGAAGTCGCCGTGCAGCCCGCCGATGGCGTTGTGGCCGAACCCCTTGGCGCACGTGGCCAGCCTCTTGCGGTGGTTCATCCAGTCCTTCTGGCACCTCCAGCACCGGTCGATCGGGTTGGTGGCGAAGCATCCCTTGGTCTCCTCGCGGTGCGCCAGCCCTCTCCTCGTGCCATTGTCGAAAAGGGGGGCGGAGTTGAAGTGATTGACGACGGTGCTGGGGTCGGGAACGTAGGCGTTGAGCGAGTTATTGCGAGCCTCCGCCGCCTTCTTCTGCCAGTAATCGTCGTAGACGGCGATGTGGGCACTAGACAAGGCGGCGTTAGCTAGGAAGAGGAGGCAGAAGAAGGAGTACTTGACACCGAACTCCATTTTTATTTGGATACGAAGAGAACTGCACTCCTTGCCTCCTCGTTCCGTAGCTAAGGTACTTTCGGTACCGAGGGGATCAGATAATGCTCGCTACCATGAACGCCTGCTTTGAGGTGGAGGGGAGGGGCTCCTTTTAAAGCTGGGTCGCGGCCAGGTTGACCGTCGAAAATCGTGGGAAATCCAGACGATGAGATGAGATGAGAGCAGGCGAAAAAGTCAACGGCCCAGCGGCCGCTGTTTTTACGGACGACTCCGTGGAAATCGTTTTTATTTTAGAACCTTTTTTTATTTGAATATATAAAACAATTTAAAACTTGGAAAATGTTAAAACAAATACTTAGGATTCATTTTTTAATATATTTTGTAAATAATTATATTGGATTTTTAATATACATTATCAATCTCTAATTTTCATACTTTCTTTCTTCGGTATCTTTATTTTTTATTTTTTACAAACTTTAGACAAGTGTGAGTTTTAAAAAAGTGAATTTTAAACCGATGTAGAAGTTCTAGAGGAGTAAACTAGAGATCAATAATTTTTCTTACCGACAGTCATCACAATCATATATATATCTTGTCTCTATAACAACCACTAAAAACCTAAAATGAAAAGAAAAAAAAATTTGATGTAAACAGCTCTAAAAGACTAAAACATAATAGGGATAATCTAGCCTTGTTATTTGAGAATTATCTTGAAACTATTGGCTCAAGAGGTCTATTACAACCCGATAAATTACAAGATGGCAAGACCAGAGCAAGGCTATCCAACTACATTTACAGCTACAAATTTGGTACAACATTATCCTTTAGTTAACTCACTCTTTTTGAAGTCTCAGGTATATGTTAGCTACAAACTCCACAAGAGCACGAAAACCGCCTCTTCCTTACATTCTCTCGTACCCAAACACCGTCAGGTATGTTCAATCACCTGATCATATACTAACACCTGTGAATGGCACAGAGAGAAAATGCATTGAGATAGAAAAACACCAAGCTACATACAGCTTGTTTTCTTAAAATTGGCTGAGTGCTGATCCAGATATGGTGAAGTAAGAGGCTAGATCCACATTCAAGTCGTCGTACATGCTCAAGAAGGGATGTTTCTGGCACCACAATAGCACAAGATCAGGAGGAAAGGTATAATTTAAGTCCTCTACCATTTCTAAGAAAACCTATGCACCAGCATGCCACTTACCAAAAGAGCCTTTCCAGATTTTCTGTCTTTTGGATTTTTCTGTAAACTGAAAAGAAACATTCATCAAGATGACACATATACTTGATTCAGACAACCAGTTCGCAGTGATATACATTGGCTTCGAAGAGCCATGCTAACTAGAAGTTTATCATAATTTAGCTATATGAACTTTATGGTTAACTCACAGGAACTGGTAGAATTGCTTTACCACTAACTAATGGTGTTACATGGTTCAATCTAGTTTTGATGCAGTAGTTTCTTTCTGTTCCATCTTCTACCTTCTCTTTTATCCAAGGTTTAAAATCTCCATCCATACTGAGGTTTCGGTATCGTATCATATTGTGTTGATTTAGTTTCGGTATTTCTTTAAATTTTAAATATAAATGTATATTAATTTTATTAATATTTAATTATTAAATATGTTTTATATTTTGAGATGTTGAATTTATATTTCAATATTATCTCATAAGATAATGCCTATTAAATTTTATAAAAAATATTTTGAAAAATAAATAATTCTTAAAATTACAAAATAAATTTAAAATTACAAAATCATTTATAAAACTATAAATAGTTATAAAATTATTTGAAAATTTTAAATTATTTTTTAATGTATTTGTAAAATTTAATTTAAAAATAATATTTTAAAAAATAGATTATTTTAAATTTATATTTACTTTTAAAATTATTTAAATTTTAATTTATTTTATAAAGTATTTATTAATTTAAAATTATTTAAAAATTTTGAATAATATTTAATATTTATAACTATTATTAATAATAGTTTATTTATAAAAATACATATTTAAAAAATAAAAATTAATAAAACTAATAAACTAAAAAAAATCGCGGTTGAGGTGAACTTGTCGTGGCATCACGACCCCATGGAGGATTTTAGGAATATATAAAATTTCATTAGAATTTTAAATAATTGTTTATATATTTTAATGAAATAATTCGATTAGGATTTTTAAAAATATATTTGGCTATCTTTTTAAGTTAGAGGTTGATTGGATCCATTAAAAATAATAAAAACATAGTTAAGAGATAAATAAATAAATAAATAAAATATATAATTAATTAGATAATTTTATTAGGGTTTATTTAAGTCTCTTTGGATTATCCCTATCCTAACTAGAAGTTGATTGAAAAAATAAACCTAAGTTCAGAATTTAATTTCAATTTTGATTATAAAAAATCCCTATGATATCGCCACTTCAGTCGTGACCTCCGGCGCGGCTGCTAGGGTCGCGCGACCCCTCCAGCGCGGCTGCTAGGGTGCACGACCCCTCCCAGCACATCTAGGGTCGTGCAGCCTTCTACTACGACAGCGAGGGTCGCGTGACACCTCCGCGATTGTCACTGGTACTAGGTCATGTCGGTGCTGGTCAGCAGGCGGAATGAAATATTTCGCTTGTTTCGACCGTCTCGCACGAAATTCAATCCTTGCTTTTATCTATATTTTTTTCCTTCTTACTATAACTAGAAACACAGATTATTCTGCAGGTGCAATTCTTGTTGTTGTTAAAAATCATATTATGAAAAGAATAGGAGTTTATATTTCCGTTAAACATAATTCTATTCTATTGTTGAATACAAAAAGACAGAGAATTAATGTCCTAATAATAACTGCATTCATATTTCCCCTTGTTTCATCATTGTTGTTGTTTCTCTTTCCCAAACTCTTTATTAGCATTGTCTTCTTTTCTCCTTAAATGTGGCGTAGCATATTCCAGTGGTCCACTGGTTGCACACATGTTATAAGAAGTTTTTATGTATTCATTCAACGTATGCATTTGACAATGAACATGTTATTAAGTTGCGACTCTTGAAGAAATACAAAACCATTTATAATGTTTGTCCTTTTCATTTTTTGCATTTTAGATGCCCGGTACTAATTTATTTAGAAATTTAGAGCATATTTTTAGGATAAATGCGAAGCATACTTACCATTCACTTATAAATGAGCAGAACTCATCGGAGAATTGGTCTGGAGAAGCACATGGTGGTGGCTGCTCAACTATTTTATCCAAAAGCTCATAGAAACTGTCACAACGTGGATATGGAAACCAGCCTGTGGCGCATTCCAACATTAACAGTCCAAAGCTCCAAATGTCACTCAAGTATCCATGTTTTTTTGAAGCTATTCGTTCCGGCTAACACCAATAAATAGCATGCAAAAGAGGAAAATGAGAGTGGGTGTTAGAAAATTGTAACACCATACTGGGAAGAATTCTGCGGAAAGAACATAAACAGAAGTTCTTAGGGTGAATACTCACAGACATGTAGTTGTAGGTGCCAATTAATGTATCTCTCTGTCCAGAAGAGCTAGCTATTATAGCACTAACCCCAAAATCAGATATCTTAACCTCCCCTCTGTGATTAATTAGAATGTTTGATGGCTTTAAATCTCGATGAATAATGTGTTTTTCATGGTGCAAATAAATCAATCCACGAAGTACCTAGAAGAATATAGGAAAACTTTTAATCAAAGAAAAGAGATTATTCTATGCACTAATACCGAAACCATGACTCATGCACTGATACTGCATGATTGTTGAACCTACTAAACACTGGCCTGCTTACAGATAGCAGCAAGGTATGGTTCTGGAATAGTTTTCACATGCTTCAAGAAATCACCAAGTGTGCCTCCATCCATGTACTCCAAGACAATGGAGATTACACCATTGTAATAAAAGCACTGGTAGAATACAACTACATAATTGCACTGAGTTGACAGGTTTATCCTGAGTTCCTGAGCAATCAGTCTGCGTACACTGTCTTGAATGTTCAATTCGATAACCTGAATTTTGACATCTACATAAGCAATCACCAAGAAAGAATAAAACAGATCAAAAATATTTTCAGTAGCAACAAGAATATTAAGGTTTTCAGTATGTTTAATTCTGATTCAAGTGCCAGAAAGCAAGGGAGTGTGCAAACAAGAGAAGATGAAGAGTATGAAGCAATGTATCTTTGTTATATTAAATGGTAGTTTCATCTCACAGAAGAATTTTGGTAGACAGCATCTTGAAACCAACTCAGTTAATAAGTAAAAGGTCTAGATAGGAATCTGATTCTCCAGATCTTACATGATCAGTGATTTAGACTAAGTTCATTGATTAATTTTCTTCCATTTTCGCAACAGCTTCAGAACTTCTACCACGTACTTTTTAGACAGACAGCAGCAAAGACTATAGACAAAAAGTAGAAGGTTCATTGTAATTGGTGACACTTCAATAAGAAATACATTGGTTTATAATATTTATTTTTATGTTCTATGTTATCATTCAAAGAAAATACATATAGTTTATGGCCAAAACAATGAAGTTGCAGAAACTGAACAGACAATATAACTTCCCGTGTACTTTACCTTGAGAGCAAAAAATTGGCCGGACCATTTATGGCGGACTAGTTGAACAAATCCACCATTACCTTTCCCAATCACTTTAATTGCATCTATGTCATCAAGACTCAGATTACCTGCAGGCTTTATAAGAGGTTGCTGTTGACAATTAACAAAAGACAATGCAGTAAGAACTCATAATGATAATAGGAGAACAAGTCTGGTAAGCCTGCCAATGACAACGACTGAGAGAGAGCAACTACATCTAAAGGTACCAATACCAATGTCATTAGCAGAAGAAAATGGCATCTGGAGATGAACCACTCTAGTGTGCATTTTATAATTATTTTCTAATGACAATACTGAATTAATAAAAAAACTGAATGTGTAAATAATTATTTGAATGAGTTTAAGAAGAATAACAAAAAGGGAGCATATATATACACATAGATACAGATAAAGGGAAGGAGCAGGTAGGATTAATTGAAAATGGTAGAATCTACCAAATCATGATCCAAGGGATGCCAGCAAACAAATAAACCCCTTTGCATGGGATGCTCAAACAAGTAAAACCCTTCCATGCAGATGCTGAACAATCTATAAAGAGAATGTAAGAACCACAACCCAAGCATAACCAAAATAATACAAATCTTCTCCACTTTGTTGCACTATGACTTTCTGGCTCCAAGAGTTCTAGGAACTGTCAAGTAGTTCAGACTTGGTGATTCCGAGACATGGATTATTCCTGGAGTAGAATTTCGAATATTAGAAAGAATAGGCTTTTTTCTATGTTACTACTCTTAATTTATCTAATTGTATATTTACCTACTATTAAGTTAGTTGGTTATTTTGGTGTCTATAAAGACAAAGGTTGATTCTCTTTAAATAATAAAAAAAAGGGCAAGTTGGTCCACAAAGTTCTCGCCAATGCGGGGTCCCGGGGAAGGGTTTATTATACGCACCCTACTTACAAGAGATTGTTTCCGAGACTCAAACTCGTGACCTCTAGATCACACAGCAACAACTTTATCATTGCGCCAAGGCTCCCCTTCAAGTTGATTCTCTTTAAATATACAATACAAATATGTTTCTCTTAACTTGGTCAGAGCCTGTTCGGCACAGTCAACACAACCTTCCACAACCACCCTCCCCTTTGTTCCCCTTCCCTATTCATCAAAACAATGAGAAGCTCATATCCCTATGCAAAGGATCCAATCTGCTCATCCACTATCAATGAATTTTTTTCAAGCGGCCACACCCACCTTGGGTAGTGAGTAGACAGTCTCCGCCTTCACTGAAGATGATGATGTTGATGCAGTCTGACCTAATTGTTGTTTTGGTGTTGACACCGATTTAAGTTTAGTTGAGTAAGATAAGATCGGATTAAGTCCTGGTCGGGGGCTGGGCACGAATTCCGATGAGTGAAGTCGGGTCCTAGTGAGTGAAGTTAGGTGAAGGAAACTCTGGCGAGTGAAGCCAGGTCCTAGTGAGTGAAGCTAAGTGAAGGAACCCCTGGCGAGTGAAGTCAGCTCCTAGCAAGGGAAGCTAGGTGAAGGAAGCCCTGGCGAGTGAAGCCAAGTCCTAGCGAGTGAAGCTAGGTGAAGGAAACCCTGGTAAGTGAAGCCAGGTTCTAGCGAGGGAAGCTAGGTGAGGGAAATCCTAGTGAGTGAAGCTAGGTTGGACTAAGTCCCGGTGAGTGAAGCTGGGCATGAAGTCTTGGCCCGGGGGACTGAGCATTAAGTGTACTGTCGGAGAGGGCTCGGGAGCTTGTTCTCCGGGCCAGACTGAGTCAGAGAAGGCAAGGGAGCCTGTTCTCTGGACTTAGGGTCGAAATGGTCGAAGCTGGATCGGTCTGAAGTCCGATCAAGGAGTTGACACGAACTCCCTTGATAATAGATCGGTCTGGTGACCGATCCAGGGTGTCTGATCGGTCTGGTGAACGATCAGAAACAGATCAGAAACATTCTGTGTGGTTTCTGATCGTTCTGGTGAACGATCAGAAACATAATAGAAGGGTTCTGTAGAGAACCCTGATCGGTCTTAGCGACCGATCAGGGCCATCCTGGACCGATCAGGATGGCTCCTGATCGGTCAGGAAGTGACCTGATCGGTCACTATGACCGATCAGGCCCTAACCTGATCGAAGTGACCGATCAGGAGGTTTGGGTTGTAAAGATCAGGCTGTGGTTGGGTTCTAGCCCTGAGAGTTCAGTGGTGGGTTTAAGATCGGTCTGGTGATCGATCCCCGATCTCTGATCGGTCAGTGAGACCGATCAGACCTTTGCTGGATCGATCAAAGTTGAGTCTGATTGGTCAGAAGGGTAACTGATCGGTTAAGGTGACCGATCAAAGGCTCAGAACTTTAATTTGAATCACTGTCAGACTTCCTGATCGCTTCTGATTTCTGCTGATTTCCCTCTGATACGTTTTGATTTGCTTCGCTAATCCATCTGTTGAGTGTGCAGACGATACAGAGACGATACAAACCAAGAAGGAGGGTCAATGGCGACTTTCGCTACGGCAGGTTTGTTTGTTTTCTATTTGCAGGATTCAACGGCTTCTAGCGGGCTGGCGACTGACCTGAGGCTCAGCTGAAGAGGTCTTCAGTGGACTGAGCGCTCAGTGGAGGTCAGTGGGTCAGTGGTGACGAAGCTCTGGATCAGTGGGTGCTGACGCGCCTGGTGAGGAGCAGGAGGAAAGCTTAAGAGGAAGCTGGCGAAGCAGAGACAAAAAACTTGGCAATTGATCAGAAATCAAGCAGACACAATGAGAACGAAGAGCTAAGTGAAGGTTCTTGCGTTAGGGTTGTGTTGTGTTGTGCTCTGTGAAGCTTCTTCTTCGTGCTTTCTGTGCTTGTGCTCTGTAAGCTTCTTCTGAAATCTCTGTGCTTACTCTGATATTGTCTTGAGACTATTTGTGGAGAGGTTACTCCACCGAGAAGGAGATTTGCTTATCCGGATTTCTGGGGCTTGATCTGTCGACGATCAAGGGATCGCCCACCTCACGGGCACGCCAAGGAGTAGGGCCAAGTTATCCCCGAACCTTATAAATCATTGTGTCATTTTTGTTTGTTTGTTTCTTTCTGTTTGTGTGTTCTTCCGCTGCTAATCCAAGTGCAGAAAGAATCGAAAGAAGCCAGATTTTTAAGTGGCTAGCTATTCACACCCCCCTCTCTAGCCATCCAAGATCCAACAGATGACACTACCTAAGGCCCATTCCCCCATTCATCCTCTCTCACTGTTATCCCATTGCTTTGGTTGTTAGATCCTTTTAATTACCACACTTGGTTAATCATATTTTGCCGGTCGGTCGTCCTAGGTTCGACGTTACCTGATTTGGTTAATCATTTTTTTTTACAAAGAAAAAAAAGGAAAAAAAAAAGTGTTCTAAAGTTATAATTTATCTCTTGTTATTTTGCTGATCCATGATGGCATCCACCCCTACCAATGATCCTAAAAGTGCTATTAGAACAAACATTAGACTCAAAGACTCCAATTATCTCCTATGAGCTCGAGCATTTAAAGTTTTTATTGGATCTTATAAGAAGGACAAGCCTAACTTTGCCACCTCTAGATGAAAAAGAATGGCACTTTTCAACATGGTAAAGTACAATAAGTACATACTTCTCAATAATATAATAGTATAGAATAAGAACCTCATCCACAATATTTCTCATTGCCCCTAAATAAATATTGGTTTTCTTCGGAAGATGTACTCTGATGAGCAAAATGTTGTCAAAATATTTTTAATTTAAAACAAGATGATCGTTCAATATAGGAATATTTTGCAGCACTCTATGGAAAGTGGGATGAATTAGCTTATGTATTCAAAACTTTGAGTACCAACGCGAAGAATTTCAAGTAGCAAGATTCTTGTCTAGACTAAATGATTCATATAGTATAGTTCGTTTGCAATGACTTGTTGTTGATGTGTGTATAGCATCCTTATCAAACACCATAGCATGCATCAGAATATCTTCAATACCCAAAAACTACACTTCCTGATGTGGGACAAGGATGTAATGGATAAAAAAAAAAGGATCAAGAACCTGACCACAGAATGAGAATTTGTTTGCTATACCATGTATTCTTAGTTCCCTTGCCGATATAAGCATTACCAAAGAATAATTTCTTCTTTATAATGACCAAATAAAAAATTTGACAAAGTCAAAATTACAGGCGTTACTACGTCAGACAAATAAGAAAGTTAGACAGGCAACCTACTGACCAAGCATTTTGACTTACCAAAGGACCAACGTTTAGTTAAATTCTAACAATTGCCTAGTCGAATTCATTAGCGCAATGGTCTCTGCAAGTCCGTACATAATTAGGCAAGAAAAAGAATATCTATTTAGTTTTTCCCAAAGATTTTTTCATTAAGATGTAAATCAAGTATATGCGAATATGAAGGAGGACCAATCACAGGTATTTTCAGCTGAAAGTAGGGCATCGGATCCTAGCTTAGTAACTCACTCAATCTTCACCCCTAAGTGAAAAAATGACGTTTTTTGAGGTAAAAACAAAAAAAGTAAGCTTCATGTATACCCCCTCTTCTTTTCCATCGGGGACGATCCGAAGCCCATCCTTGTTCACGAGAAGATCGCCATCCTTAAAAGTCCCGCTCTGCGTCCTGCAATCGCATAACACAAAGCTTTCGAAACAGCCGAACGAAAGGAAATGGGAGGAGGTGAAGAGGAAACGGCAAGAGATGGATACAAGAACTGGCTGATGGAGGCCTCGTGGCTAGGCAAGGCAAGCGTGAGATTGGGTTTGAAGCCTCCCTTCCTCATCCGGAAGCGCTCTTGCCGCGGCGCTGCTTCGCTTACCCCCTCCGCTCTCGGTCGCTCGCTGATCTAGCTTCGCCTTCCTACTCGATCTAAAACGTCGGGAGGGAAGTGGAGCAGACGCGGAGAGCAAACAGGGCGGGCAACTCCACTCCGGCGAGCGCATCGCACGGTCCATTTGTAACTGGACGGGGGTTACCGCAGTAACGCGGTTGGTTCGGTGACTTGACCTCGTGCGAAGACTTCGGAATTAGACCGTTTGCTATTAGAATTTTAAAATTGACCTAATTAATAGCTTTTTTAGAAAGAAAAGAAAAAAAAAATCTCCCTCAAAAAATATATTATTAAATAATTTATCTTCTGTTTTTGTTAAATATGTGAACTTGGGAAATGGGATGAACCGCACGAGCCAACTGGTTGAAATGGAAGTGTTCATTTGCATCACGTGTTGCTTCATTTCACACGTTGCCATGTTTTCTTCGTACAAAATATATTTCTTCAAATTAAATATTTTATTATCCGTTCTTTAAGTATCCCATATTTATTTTGATACGATCAATCAAGTTAAATTAAGTCTCGATCTCATTTGATTTCTGTATCTAAATGTACAGAAGTTTAAAAGTACAGAAAGTCGAACACAGCAGACAAAAAGGATGGCACGGGGAAGACAGGCGACGGGCTTGGTGTATCTGAAGAACGCGAAGACTACAGAAGAGTACACCGGTTGAGGGAGAAGGGTGTGTGCGATGTCCGAAAGGACGAAAAGCCGGGGAGGAAGCTTGTTCGAGGCAAAGTCAGAGTCGGATTCGGGTGAGTCTAACTTTGATTGATCGGAAATCACTCAAGCAGAAGGATGAAAAAGTCAAAGTTAACACGGATGTTGACTTTGACCAGTAAAAGGCGCCTCAGTTGCTGAGTGAGATACCTCAGCTACAAAGTAGTAGCTCTACGCAAATGCAAATCTGAGACACCTCAGTTCGAACCTAAGGCGCCTTAGTTCCAACCCGAGACGTCTCAGTTCTGAATTGAGGCGCCTCAGGTTGGAACTGAAGTGCCTCGAGAAAAGTTTTATCAACAGTTTACTGTTGGCTTTGTGGATAAAAGTTTATCCATCTGAGCTGCCCTAGATGTTGGGACCGGGTGCATGTTGACATAGATGCGGGTTTGTAATTTTAAAATTAATTACGTGCAGCTGAAGGTTTAGCAAAAATAATTTCTCAAATTATTTAACCACACATCTAAGCATACAATTTTATCTTGTGTAGACATGATCATATATTTAAAATTTTGCAGAAACATAAACTAATTTACGTATTACCTCGTGTAACTCGAAGGTGTTGGATCGAGAGATGCGATAGAGGGGGGGTGAATGTCGCAAATCGTTCGGATTTCGTAAAGAGCAATTGCGTAGCGGAATAATTAAAATCAGACAATGCGAACACCAAGATTTTTACTTGGTTCGGAGCCTGGGTCGACTCCTACTCCAAGGCCCACGGTCGTTGACCGTTTTCTGCGGGCAATTCTATAAGTTCGTAAACAGTTTACAATTATTGAATATAGAATAAGTGCAGTAAACTTATACAATAAGAAGTATGCTCTTCTTTTACCGACGTCCGGAGTAGATCGAAGATTTCGGGGCAGCGGGACGTCGTCGGCTCGAGTTGGGCAGTATCTGGAGCAAAGTACGAGAGCAGAAGAGCGTGAAAGTGTCTGAAGAATTGCTTGTTCAAGAATAGGGTCGAGGCCCTCTTTATATAGGGCAGGGGGCGCCCGGGATGCTCGGGGCGCCCCCCACGTGGCTTCTGATCCGGCATGCTCTCGGTCGTGACTGATCGCTTCGACTTCGGGATAACAGTTGACTGGGGCGCCCGACGCGCGCGGGGCGCCCGGTTGACCGGTCAAAGCTTCATCCATTTGGTTTCGCGAGGGTGAGCTGCAGCTGCCAGTGGCGTGGCACAGTGGGCGCCCGAGACACGCGGGGCGCCCGACATGCGGGGCGCCCGACACACGCGGGGCGCCCCCAATTGCGCTGCTGTCGGGGCGTTTACCTCTCTGCTGACTTTGGGTTGACTCTGGGGCGCCCGACACATTCGGGGCGCCCTACTCAGCTACGACCTCACTCCTTTGAGGCTCTCTGAGCTGCAGAAACATAGTCTTTCGGTCCTGCATCCAGGGTTAGTCCAAAACAGCAAATAATAAGTTAGTTAGAACAGCCTTAGCTGTCTTGGTTCTGACTTTGGATCTCCAAAATGGAGCCCTAGGTCGAACCGACGCCTAATGTTCCCTCGAGGGGAACGCGTCCTCACCTACTCCTCTCGGGAGAGTTTTACCTGGTGCCAACCGGATCCTCCAGTTGGACTTTTGCCCAGCAGTCCTTCGCCAGGTCTTGAGTTACCAAGCTTCCCTTCACTTGGTGCCTAGCAGCCCTTTGCTAGGTCTTTTCTTCTGGGAGTCCTTCGCCAGTGCCTAGCATTCCTTCGCTAGGGCTTTTCCATTCTGGCAGTCCTTCGCCAGTGCCTAGTATTCCTTCGCTAGGGCTTTGTCCATTCTGGCAGTCCTTCGCCAGTGCCTAGCATTCCTTCGCTAGGGCTTTTCCTGTCTGGCAGTCCTTCGCCAGTGCCTAGCATTCCTTCGCTAGGGCTTTCTTTCCTGGCATTCCTTTACCAGTGCCTAGCAGTCCTTCGCTAGGGCTTTTTCTGCACACTCAGTGAACAACGTTAGATCACAAATAAACTTAACTTTGAATCCTTTGCCAATATCAAAACCAGGTTCGATATGGTGCTTCCTGCACCAACAATCTCCCCCTTTTTGATTATGGCAACACAATTCAAAGTTAAGTAAAAAACTTTATAACTGTTAAGAACATAATGTAAAAATGAAGTATAGCAATTTTACACAATTCAATGTTAAGTAAAAACTTTATAACATTTACTAACACAAGGTAACCTTTATCTCTCATAAAAAACCTTTACTCCCCCTAAAACCCTGAGTACTTGTGTTATAATACTTAACTTTGACCTTTCCTCCCCCTTTGACATATATCAAAAATAAACATGGGTGAACAAGGTATCTAATAGGGAGGTTTGAGTTTTACCAAAAGAAATTTAAGTAAAGGAGTTCAAAAGCATAGTTTTCAAAAGAAGCTTTAAGTAATGAATTTCATAATTTTCAAGGTAATGGATGTTTTGAGGCTCCCCCTTAATGTGATAACTCTTCTACTTATATTTTAGAAAAAGCTTGCAAAAACTTGTAACATAGTTTTCAAGAAAAACTTAACCGATATTTTAGAAAAAGCTTGCAAAAACTTGTAACATAGTTTTCAAGAAAAACTTAACCGTAACTTACTTAGCCAACATTTTGAAAACAAGTTTTCTTTAAAAAGTTTCAACTTTTGCACTCATAGAGAATTTTCCTTAGAACATATATCAATAAGGAATTTTTTTTTAAAAAATTATATATGTTTTAAAAAAATTTTAAAATTTGTGTATCAGAGCCTATGAGTTTTGAAAACATAAAAATACTTAGCATAATTTTTGAAAGCATAGCAAAAGCTTAACATGCACCAAAACTCCACTTTGAAAGACATTTTTTTTTTAAAAAAATTATTTTTGTAGGCAAGTCTTGTAGAAAATTCACTTAGAACATTATTGCCTTGAAAATATTAGTACTTTTGAAACATTATATTTTGAAAAGTAGAAGTATTTATGAAAGATATTGTGCATTTTTGAAGATATAAGAAGATTATGCATTAAAAACTATAAGTGCTTTTATAATATTAGAGAAAATTATCCTTTGAAAGCACTTACAAAAGTATTGTTTTTAACGCATAACATTTTACTTGCTTTGGTTACTTTTCCAGTCTGACACAATCCTAGGAAACCTTGTTAACTACAAGGATAGTTTCCTAAGTGTCCTGGAAATTCTCCAACTCAAGTAAATACTATTTCCAAAAGAATTTTGAAAAAAATAATAGTATTTTAAAAAAAATTATTTAAGTTTTCAAAAGGATTTTAAACGTGCAGTGCATGAAAACATATAATTCAATAATTCTTTTAATTTAATCTCCCCCTAAACTTGACCCAGTCCTAGGAAGCTTGTTGACTACAGGCGATCTTCCTCTGAGTCTTAAGGTTTGATTTAAATTAAAAAAAATAATTAATAAACACATTTCAGAAATTCTTCTCTTGACTCAAACTCCCCCTAAATTTGACACATCCTAGGAGTCCTTATCGATCATGAAGTGGACCTTCCTCTGTGTCTTTAGGGTTTATTAAAATCAAAAGAATAGTTTTGAATATCAGTACGGTAATAAAAGTTTAGGAAATTCAATTTGAATTGAAGATAATTTTCAAACATAAGCCTCTTTTTCGAAAAACATTTTAAAATGATTTTTGTAAAGCATAATTTTGAAAAATATAGTGATTATTTGAAGGCATAAAACTTCTTCTTTTAATTTGAACTTCCCTTAAATCTGACACAGTCCTGGGAGGCTTGTTGACCACAAGTTAATCCTCCTCTTAGTCTTAGGGTTTGTCAAAATTAAAGGAACAATTTTGAACATGCCTTTTGAGTATGATAATTTTTTAGGAGATAGATTTTTGAAAACATAATTTGGTATGATAACACAGTTTTCGAAAACCATTTTGAAATGATAATAATTTTTAAAAGATATTTTGAAAGAAAATTAAAAAGAATAAACCATTCTCCCTTACTATTTAACTCAATCTAATGTCCTAGGGGACTTCAGTGTTATCTATGTTTGACTATGTTGACTAGGGTTGACTGTTTTGACCAAGTTTGATCAATCAATGACTAACACAAAACAAGCCCTAGATTATATTTAAAACAAGTCTATTGAGATTTTTAACATGAAATTTTATATTAAAAAAAATGTTAGAAATGAAAATATAGGGTACAGCAGACTGAATTAAAAAAAATAGAGATGATTTTGAATAACTTTTGAAAATATTTTTTTTTTGAAAGGATATTGATTTGTGCTTTTAGGTCCTAGATATCTCACCCAGTTCTACGTGGTCAAACATGTTAACCTTATGGGTTATGTGAGACAAATATTTTAATTTTGAAAATAAATGATTAAATTGAATTTTGAGAATAATTAATTTGAATTTGAGGATAATTAAGTTTAGAATAATTCAGTTGAATTTTATTTAATTGAATTAATTTGAATTTGATTGAATTGAATTAATTTGAGTTTGAATTAATTTGAGTTTGAATTCGATTTAGTTGGTTGGGTTGGACTCAACTTTTAGGTCCTAAGCATCTCACCCATTTCTAAGTGGCAAAACAGGATATCCTTAACTGTTTTGTGAGATGGATATTTTAATAGAAAGATTTATTTTGAAAAGGCCATGATTAATTTTGAAAAGTTAAATTAATTTTTTAAACCCAATTTAAATTTATTTTGAAAAGAGGTATTTGAATCTAAAATTAACTGAAAATTTATGTTAGATTCGAATTTAACAAAAAATAATTTGAATTTGAATTTCAAAAATTGGCTTCCAGGTCTTGGCGAGGCACTAGGCCTTCTTTGGCCGTAGCCTTATGGGATCATCCACCCTTTCCTTGACAAAGCCTTTTAATGAAATTTCATTTTCAAAATTATTCTTTGAAAAATTTCTGGTCTAACTAGTTTGGGTCTTGGATCGGTAGCTTCGGCTAGTTCCACCAAATTGGCTTCCCTAACGTACTATCATCTCACCTCCACCCAATACTATGTTGTTCAATTTTCAATTAACTGATTTAGTCCCAATCCTAATTCAAAAAAAAACACATAATTAAAACAAACAATTGTCTAAGTAAGGTCACAATTGGAGTAATACTCCGGATTTTCGAAATTAGCAAGATTATGAATTAAATTTTCTAACTTATTGACCTTATGTTTTAGGGTTTCATTTTCTTGTTTCAATTTTTTGAAATTTGTTTTAATTAAGTTACATGAATCAATCACATTATTCAAGGTAAATAACGGATTTTCAAATACTGTAAATTTACCTTCGTTGATTGTTTGTCCGGCATTCTTGGTAGCTCTTTTATCTGTGCATTCACTTTTGCAATGCCCGAACTCCTGGCACTTGAAGCATTGAATGCGACTTTTGTGCTTTCGTGCTTTTGGAACTGATTCCTTTGTCGCCGATGGTGTAGACCGAGTCTTACGAGTAGGGCACTGATTTTGGTAGTGCCCTCTCTCCCTGCATGTGTAACAAATTACATGATTAAAATTTGAATTTACACTTTTACCTTTTGGTTCTTTATTGGGAATCTCCCCCTTGATCATTGCCGCCTCGGATCTAGGCTCATCTTCTGATTCTGTGTCTGAGTCGGACTCGGGTACTGGTTGAAGTTCCTTCTGTGGTGGTTCTTTAGGAGTTTTCCCTGCAATAAAATTTACACCTTCCTCGACCATTATAGTATCTGTTTGATTATTTAATTCTAAATTTGAAAAGAATTCGAAATCGGTTACCGTCTCAGTCAATTCGTCGTCTAATTCTGGTTCGATTTTGGATTCGGGTTCAGACTCTGACTCGGCTGATTGTGCTTGGACTGAAAGGGCAAGATAATTTACTTCTTCTTCATCTGAGATTTCTTGATGAAGGTTAACCAATTTTTCCCATATTTCTCTAGCACAACTGCATGGACCTACTAGCTCGAGTTGCTCCTTGGTTAGGCCACATTGTAGGATTGAAGTTGCCCTTGCATCCATCTCGATCTTCCTCAGGGTTGATTCATCCAGTTGGTCCCACGTAAATGATAGTCCCTCTTCTGTAGGGAGGTAGAACCCTGTTTGAACGATCATCCATATGTCCATATGGGCCTTCAGATGGAACTCCATTTGACTTCTCCAAGAGTTGAAGTTCTTGCCGGAGAAGAGTGGTGGACGGGTACTGTTCCATTCTTGATTGGCCATTAAGAACAAATCTTGCACGCAAACAGAAAAATAGAAATGTACCAAGACTTGGTCTTGGATTAGTAGTGCGGGAGCAAGAGAAAAATAATCCAAAATAAATATTGCACGATTTTCGAGGCAAAATAATATTAAAATAATAAAAACAATTTATGATAAATTTTTGAAAATGTTGATTTTGTAAATTCTGATATTTGAAAAAGTAGGAATTTAATGTTTAGGAAAAAAAATTTGCTCGAATTAAAGTAGCACGAGTTTCGAGAAAAATATTAAAATAATAAAAAAAATTTATGACAAATTTTCAAAAATTGTTTGTTTTATTAAATCAGACTTATGGTGAAAAGATGACAATTCAAAATTGAAAAAGGCGTAAGGATATTTTAGATCCACCTACAGATATTATTTATATAAAATAAAAAGCGAACGAGATTGAGTTGCGTTGATTAACAAAAAGAAAAGAAATAAAATTAAAAAAACTCGTAAATCCGAAAAAAAATTTTCAAACTGGTGGTTGCACCAAGTTTGAACTACCCCGCTCTGATACCACTTGTTGGATCGAGAGATGCGATAGAGGGGGGGGTGAATGTCGCAAATCGTTCGGATTTCGTAAAGAGCAATTGCGTAGCGGAATAATTAAAATCAGACAATGCGAACACCAAGATTTTTACTTGGTTCGGAGCCTGGGTCGACTCCTACTCCAAGGCCCACGGTCGTTGACCGTTTTCTGCGGGCAATTCTATAAGTTCGTAAACAGTTTACAATTATTGAATATAGAATAAGTGCAATAAACTTATACAATAAGAAGTATGCTCTTCTTTTACCGACGTCCGGAGTAGATCGAAGATTTCGGGGCAGCGGGACGTCGTCGGCTCGAGTTGGGCAGTATCTGGAGCAAAGTACGAGAGCAGAAGAGCGTGAAAGTGTCTGAAGAATTGCTTGTTCAAGAATAGGGTCGAGGCCCTCTTTATATAGGGCAGGGGGCGCCCGGGATGCTCGGGGCGCCCCCCACGTGGCTTCTGATCCGGCATGCTCTCGGTCGTGACTGATCGCTTCGACTTCGGGATAACAGTTGACTGGGGCGCCCGACGCGCGCGGGGCGCCCGGTTGACCGGTCAAAGCTTCATCCATTTGGTTTCGCGAGGGTGAGCTGCAGCTGCCAGTGGCGTGGCACAGTGGGCGCTCGAGACACGCGGGGCGCCCGACATGCGGGGTGCCCGACACACGCGGGGCGCCCCCAATTGCGCTGCTGTCTGGGCGTTTACCTCTCTGCTGACTTTGGGTTGACTCTGGGGCGCCCGACACATTCGGGGCGCCCTACTCAGCTACGGCCTCACTCCTTGGAGGCTCTCTGAGCTGCAGAAACACAGTCCTTCGGTCCTGCATCCAGGGTTAGTCCAAAACAGCAAATAATAAGTTAGTTAGAACAGCCTTAGCTGTCTTGGTTCTGACTTTGGATCTCCAAAATGGAGCCTTAGGTCGAACCGACGCCTAATGTTCCCTCGAGGGGAACGCGTCCTCACCTACTCCTCTCGGGAGAGTTTTACCTGGTGCCAACCGGATCCTCCAGTTGGACTTTTGCCCAGCAGTCCTTCGCCAGGTCTTGAGTTACCAAGCTTCCCTTCACTTGGTGCCTAGCAGCCCTTTGCTAGGTCTTTTCTTCTGGCAGTCCTTCGCCAGTGCCTAGCATTCCTTCGCTAGGGCTTTTCCATTCTGGCAGTCCTTCGCCAGTGCCTAGTATTCCTTCGCTAGGGCTTTGTCCATTCTGGCAGTCCTTCGCCAGTGCCTAGCATTCCTTCGCTAGGGCTTTTCCTGTCTGGCAGTCCTTCGCCAGTGCCTAGCATTCCTTCGCTAGGGCTTTCTTTCCTGGCATTCCTTTACCAGTGCCTAGCAGTCCTTCGCTAGGGCTTTTTCTGCACACTCAGTGAACAACGTTAGATCACAAATAAACTTAACTTTGAATCCTTTGCCAATATCAAAACCAGGTTCGATATGGTGCTTCCTGCACCAACAGAAGGAAGGGACGAGATCCAACCGTAAGCGTCCCTTGGAAGCTCCGCCTCTATTCGCATCCACGCCGAGTATCTTCGGGATGACTTCGCAAAGCCACGAGTTTCGTGTTGTCGAGAACTACTAGATTCTCCGAGAACGCGACAAGAAAAACCAAGAGAGAAGTCGGAAGACTAACCACAAAAGGATGGAAGGAATTTCCTTCTCCAGCAGCAGGTGATGGTCGGCAGGGAAACGGCAGGGGCGGCCGGCTGGTGCTCCTTCTTAGGGCTGGTTGGCGCACGGCAAGAAGGGGAGAAGAGAAGGAGAGAAAGAGAGGGAGAGAGCCTATGCCTTCATCTCTATATTTATTACCCAAGCCTTGCCTTGGATCCTTTATATAGTGGTCTCTCAACCATCAAGCCTCTCAAATATAGAATAACTTATTCCATCATGCCAAGTTTGATTTTATATCATGGTTAAAATCATATTTTAATTCATGATAAAAATCAATCAAGTCTCTTCTCTCTTATGGAATAAATTTCCTTATCATGGTAAATCAATCCATGATTGATTTTATAAAATAAACCAATCCATGGTTTATTTTAATTTCCATGAAAAATAAACCAAACTTTGGTTTATTATATAAAAATTTATATTATCCATAATTTTATAAAACAAACCACACTTGGTTTATTTTATAAATTGAACCAAAAACTTGGTTCTCTCCCTTTGTTGTAGCCGGCCAAGCAAAGAGGATGGAGGCCCTATTTGTTAGTAATTTGAGAGAAGTGTCCTAAGGCAATCGCCTTATGATTGTAAACATTTATTTTAATAAATGATAATTCACTATTTGAGTATACATGTTTATGTATTTGATTGGGATCTTAAACTCATCTACTGAATGCCCACAATACAATTCACAGCATGAGAGAATTTGTGATGGAATCACAACTAGTGATTATCTCTACATGTGCAATTGTGAAGTATTGAAAATATCCCTAGTCGATGAATTGATAAATACGGACACTATCAATTCTGTTGAGACTAGCATGGGTTATTGTCTAATCAGCTGATTCTCACTGGCTGGTGACATTGGGATGCCCGGAGATAAACATGGATGCTAGTTAAGGGAACTAGTTCATTGGAGTGACTAGCTGTAAAACTTCACATGGTAGTCTATACATAGACATGTCAGTGAAGTCCTTACCGCAGCTTAAGTGCGATGTTCCTTTGACTTGCAGTGTTCAAGTCATCTTGGTCATGGAGACTTATACTTTAACATCTTAAGCAAGCATCTCCAAGGAGGTGTGGACCCAGGATGGTTGGGTATAAGCCGAAGTGCCCGAAGATTTTTGAACAGCCTACAAAGGATTCACCACTCCTTGCGAGGAGATGTATACCCAAGGCCTATCGTCGGATTGTTACTCAAAGCCTCTGGCCAGAGCACGTCATGTTTAGAGTATGAACCTCTTAAATACATGAGAGTAATTAGAAATCCAAAGGACGAGAGAACGTTACTTGGGCTAGGTGTGACGTAGTCAGCCTAGTGGGGACTGACACACACAAACCATGTCCTGAACCAAGTGGGTATAAGATGGTGAAGGGAATGAGGCACGATTCATTAGAGCTGCTGAAGGGTTTCAGAATAATTTCTGAGGTCAACCGTTGATCTTTCGATTAATTGGGGATCATGATGTACTACTAGGTGCCACTCATGATCATTCTATAATTGATGAATTATAGACGGCCAACATAAATCGAAAGCCTATTTAGTCACACGCACTACGAGTAATCCGAGGGATTTAAAACGAGTAAAAAATTAGATTTTCCGATCAAGAGAAATAAGTCGAATCTGAATTTATCAGAGGCGCATTAGAAGCTTAATATGACTAAGTCTTTTGAAGGCTTATTGGACGAATTAAATGAGTTTAATTCGCGATGGGTTTGGCTTGGTGTGGCCGGCCAAAGAGGGTGCCCACCCTCTTTGGTTTGGCCGGCCACTACAAGGAGAGAAAACCAATTTATTTGGTTTATTTTATAAAATAATTAATCAAGCGCGATTTGTTTTATAAATTATGGATAAATAAATCTATATAAAGAAATTTATATAAAGAGATTTATATATAGAAATTTATATAAAGAAATTTATTCTTTTTTATGGAAATTAAAATGAACCATGGATCGGTTTATTTTAATAAAATCAATTACGAATTGATTTTTCCATGATAAGAAAAATTTATAAATTTCTTGTAAATTTTATTCCATAATAAAAGGAGAGATGTATTTGTTTTATTATAAAGTTAGTTATAATAAAACTTGGCATAAAAGGAATAATTCATAAGAAAATTTATAGGATAAATTTCTTATGAAAAATTCTGTTAAAGGGGAGACTTGGCAAGGGAGAGGCTAGTATATAAAGGAACCAAGGCTAGGCTTGAATTCCTCAATTGAGTTATCAAGAGATCTAGTAGCTCTCTCCCTCTCTTACTCTCTCCCTCTCCTTCTCTCCTCCTCCTAGGGCCGGCGCCCCCCCTCCTCATCCTAGGGCCGGCGCACACCCCACCTAGGGCCGGCGCACCCTAGGGTTGGCGTGAGCTACATCCACCAAGAAGGTGCCAAAGAAGAAGAAGAAGAAGCGGGTCGCAACTCCTTCCTTCCCGGAATTTTGATTCCGTTACTTGGTGGTTAGTCTTCCATCTCTTTCTCTTGATGTTTTAGTTGTGTCTTTGGAGAATCTAGTAGTTCTCGTCGGCACAAAACTTGTGGCTTTGCGAAGTCATCCCGAAGAGAACTCGGCGTGGACGCGAATAGAGGCGAAGCTTCCAAGGGACGCTACGGTTGGATCTCGTCCCTTACTTCGAGTTACGCGAGGTAACGAGTAAATTAGTTTACTTTCTGCAAAATTTTAATTTATGATCATGTCCACATATCATAAGGTTGCATGCTAGATACGTAGTTAAAAATAATTTGAGAAATTATTTATGCTATTTCTTCCGCTGCACGTAAATATTTTAAAATTTACGAACCCATATCCTTGTCAACATGCACCCGGTCCCAACAGTGGTATCAGAGCCGGTTACTGTTCGACATAATCATATAATTGTTTTGTGGAAAACATTATCATAATCTCAATTTTGAAAATTTTTTCAATTATGGAAACTTTCCAATTATAATAAATTTTAGATTTAGGAATTTCAAAGTTTGGATATCCTCATGAAATTTCGCAAACATTTGAAATATCCTATTTTCTGAAATTTTATAATAATTGTGAAAACTTTCCATCTTTGGAAACCTTCCAATTTTGGAAATTTTTCTATTTTAGAAATTTTCAAATTTTGGAAATATGTAAGTTTTCTTTGTACCAGAAACTTACAATTATCCAGAAAACCTATTTTGAAATCTCTCGATTTTGGGCACTTTCTTTTGAGAAAGTCTAGACAAATTTATGGACAATTAATTGACAATTAAATTTGAATTGGTTTTAAATTGACAACAAAATTCTTTATTTTGGATTGAGCCTCGGGGAGCCGTCCAATTTAAAGTTAGTTGTTGTAATTTAATTTCCCAATTTTAAATGAAATTGTCATGTTTAATTTGGTTACGCTTCCGAAGCGGACCAAATTGGATTTACGACAAATTACTTTTCTTTGGGTATCTGAGCCTCGGGGAGTCACCCTTAGAAAACAATTTGTTGTAATTAATTAATTAAATCCATGAATAAAATATGATTTAAGAGGTGATGCTCTTACATATTGATGTCTCCAAAATTAATTAGGAAAATGGTTTCCTATAGAGTTTTCTTAAATGAGAATTTCATGAAAATAATATGTGGTTGAATTAAGGGAATTGTCTCTTAATTTAATAAGATTTGATTTAGAGAAATCAAAGTCTTAAACATATTATTTTCGAAATTGATTATGACAATTTAGGAAATTGTTTCCCAAAACAATTCCTTGAATAAAGTATGAAATTAGAATTAGGAAATCCGGTTCCTAATTCAATTAATGAGACTTGATAAATTAAGTCACATACATACTTTATTAAGGAAATCGTTAGTCATGACATAATTATATGTCATGAATGTGCTTTGAAAAGAAAGGATGAGACCCAAAACCCCTTACAAAATATTAAGGCCAACACCTTCCATTAATATGGTTAGAATCGGAGTTTTGTTTCTTGTTTGGGTTGATGGACACATCCATGCCCGGCTTGAACCTCAACATGTTCAAACCATAGAATTAGTTTATGAATAATATAGTTGGAGTCAGAGGTTGTAACGCCCGTTTTTTTTTTCCATAAGCGGCGTTACGTTAACATGCTTAGGGCATGTAGACATCATAAGGCAGCGGAATAACTTTAACTTATACATGCCCTGTTACCATTCTTAACTTAATGACATAGGAACCTTAGCATATCAACTTTGAACTTAAGCATCATATCATATCATGTCATAGGTAACGTCATATCATAAGGTTCCACAGGTCATTATTCAGACATATAAGTAACCAAGGTGAAGTTCTAGCATAAACAGTAAACATAGAGTTTCCTGGGCCAAGTCACTACTACACACATGCGTTCTTGCCCTCCTGTTGCTTCCATCATTGTCCCCTTGAATGATCTGCGGTATAAGGAAATAAGACTATAAGCACACAGGCTTAGTAAGACTCTTTCCTACTCACAAAACCATTCATCATTCATCATCTCATAATGAGCACATAAAACATTAACATACTTGGTGCTCTACTTGGAACATAACATCTTACATCACTTATCGTATACATAGCATGACATGAACATAAACATAGTAAACATTCTAAGCATAGCATGATCCATGGCATAGACATAAACATAGTAGACCTTCTAAGCATGACATAATTCATGGCATAACTCATAAACATAGTAGACATTCTAAGCATGGCATAATTCATGGCATAAATCATAAACATAGTAGACATTCTAAGCATGGCATAATTCATGGCATAATACCTATCATAGCATATGAACATCTTCCTAACATAATCATGGCATAGATCATTCATTCTCATGCATACTTCTTAACATGAAACGTAAGCATAAAATCTTGGAACCACATAGCATAATGCATAACATGAATGGATGCATAAGTGGAATGCATATACATAAGGGATGCTTAACTTTTAAAACATACTTTTAATTTGCTTAAACATAATCATCATAACATCATTTGGGGTCCCCGGCTTGTACCACATACATACATCATAGCGCGCATCCCTAGCAAGTCCGAGGTCACGAGCCCCAACCTACTAGGGTAAGGACAGCATAGTCGGTAGTCACCGAACCGAGGCGTTCTTAAGGTGCCCATCCCTGTTGCACAGCTCCGGTAGTGCCAGAACCGTGGACAGCTTCGGTAGTCCAAAACCGGGGCGTTCTTAAGGTGCCCATCCCTTAGACCCATACTTCGGTCCGGTACAAGCCCATACATAAAGTAAAATACTTTTCATGTTTCATCATTCATAAGACATTCATGGCATACTTAACATAGCATAACTTGTTACGGCTCGGCCCGTCTATCGGCCCATTTACCGGTCCTCACGACCGTCGTACCGTCGACCATCGACCGTGCCGTTTAGCATATTTATGCCTTAAAGACATAAGCATTATCTTTCATTCATCATACTTGTCATTCATCATACTTAACATCATCGTTATGCCTTAAAGGCATGTACTTTAACCTCATTCCTAAGACATGGCATACATACATCTTATTCATACAACATGACATGCATCATTCTTATCATGAACATAAACATAACATACTTATCATGGCATCGTTCTTATCATGAGCCTAACATAACATACCTATCATAGCATCATTCTTATAGTGAACCTAACCCTATCATACTTATCATGGCATCATTCATATCATGAACATAAACCTATCATACTTATCATGACATCATTCATATCATGAACATACACAATAACTTAACATGGTTCTTAACATAACATGAGCATATAACTTAGCATGGTTCTCTACATCACATAAGCATATATAGGTAGGATTTTCATAACATTCTACCTACCATTCAAATACATGGCCTAAAACATAAACATTCATGATAACCCTATTAAGCATGACATCCAATCATAACCTAAACATGAAACATAAACATGGTGCTTAAACCTTAGGGTTATGGTTAACATGATTTCTACCACATGCTTGATCCTATACATATAAATACCTTATGGTAAACATGTACCATCATTCTTTGAACCCTAACTCCACCCCAAACCCTAGATATCAAGCTTGGCCGAAACTTCCAAGGTGGAGTTCCATCAATTCCATAAACATGCAACATAGCATTAGGTAAAGGAACCACCATACATCATTTATGAGACCATAGGAAGTCATTGGGCTCATGATTAGGGTTAACCCTAACCTTTAGGCCACTTTCCTAGGGCTGGCCGAAACTTATAAGGCCATGGGGAGTATGGAAAAATTCCATTAAAATCCCCAATAACTCATAAACACTAATCGCATCTTACCATAGAGCCATTGGAGCCCTTACTTGAAATAAATCTTAACTTTAACCCTATTAACCCTTCTTGGCCGAAACTTGTGGAGTCCCAAGGCCATGTGAAAATTCACATAATCACCTTCCATCACCCTTATATCATGGCAACACATAAACATATGCTTGAAGTTAAAGACTCAACCCTAACCCTTGGGTCCTTGGGGTTGGCCGAAACATATAGGGCCTCTAGGGTACCCCAGAAATTCTCAAAAATTATAGGTAACCTCTAAACATCATGAGAAAATATTAAACAACATTATGGAGATTTTTAGCATCATTAAGGACCCTTAAACATTGTGGCCGAAACCCTAGGGTATCCTAGGGTGCTTACTTTGGTTCTTTCATGTTGGCCGAAACCCTAGGGTATCCTAGGGTACTCCAAAAATTCCCAAAAATTACACTTAACCTCTAAACATCATAAGGGAACATTAAATAGCATTATACAGATTTTTAGCATAATTATAGACCTTAAAATCATGGTGGCCGAAACCCTTAAGCATAAGGGTCTTGGTTTTCTTTCCTTTCAACATCAAATCCAAAAACCAACCACTATATCATACTAAAAATCATAAAAATCATAGGGAACTATTATACCATAGGTGAGGGAGTCTTACCTTGGGATTTCTTGATTTTTAGACCTTAAAAGAGAAAGAACTTGTAGAACTCTTGACCCTTGATCCCTCCTTGCCCTTGTTGTCTTGGAAGGAACCTAGATCTTGGAGATGTGAAGTTTTTCCAAGGGGAAAACCCTCTAGGAGTGGTCGGCTAGAATGAGGGAGGAAGAGAGGAGGAAATGCAATTGAAAGAAGAGAAAAAGAAACTCCCAAACCCCCCTATTTATCATCCATTAAAGAGGTAAATGAAGAGTCTCTCCATGACTCTTCATCTTCTTCTTAATCTTAACTTATATCCACTTTATTTCCTCATAGAAATCCCTTGCTAGGTGAGTTGGTTAAGGCTTACATGGTTGTACAAGAGGTCCAAGGTTCAATCCTTGGCTCATGCACCCTTATTTTTATTTTATTTTTATTTCATTTATTTTATTATTTTTATTTCCTAAATTCTGAAAATCCCCCCCTAAAATCACCCATAATTATGCTAATATTCCTAAATAAAATTCTTTTATATTTATATTAATTTTACCTAATTTATATTAATTCTACCTAATTAATACCCATTTTTGGAGCCCATTTAAAGCTCATTAGTACCTAATTTCTTCATTAAAATAGAAAAATTAGGTTAAGACTTACCCATAATCATGCTAATATGCCTAATTAAATCCTATTTATATTTATACTAATTATTATCGAAAATCCACCTATACTCATGGTACCAAAAAGCCCACATAAGGCCCATTAGTACTTAGTTTTCTCAATTTAAATGAGAAAACACGGATTTTCTAGGCCAAAGTTCATATTAATACCTCTAGGTCCTTCGAAAAATTATCTAGACATGCTCAATATTTCCAGAAAATATTAAGAGAATTTTCCGGGTCGTTACAGAGGTCAATCCTTAGTTTTGGTTGTTGGACACATCCAAGCCTGACTAAACGGTTGAATGAACTCCAACCATATTAAAACTATTTCTTGATTAATGGGTCAGCCATAAGCTTGGAGCATCGATTTGTTGTGCCACAGCCAAGGTCGATGTAAAGAGAGGTGCAGTTGGGTGCTATGTATAATGTTGCATACTTGTTAATGAGTTAACAACCCAATGATTTATGCAAACATTCAATTAGTTGATAGCATAAAGTAATAGTTACATATATGTGATGTGTAACCGGTATAATTACCTACCTTCATAGCTAAGAATAACTTGATGGCCACAGCCATGGTTGTTCTTATCTATGGTTGGATATCAACCTATTTGGAAATATTCCTACGATCTCCCGAATTGATAAAAAGGGTTATTCAATTTGAAAAATAAATAGAATTTTTTATTAATGTATGTTGATACATTCTTTATCATCTTCTCACATAAGCTCAATTTGTGTTTCTAGGATAATCACTCGATCATGTCTTCTCTGAATTTGCGTTCCATTTTGGACACCAATAAACTGACTGGGCCAAACTTCATGGACTGGCTTCGAAACCTGAGGATAGTCCTCAAGGCAGAGAAGCTTGCCTATGTCCTTGAAAATCAACTTCCCAACCATCCTCCAGAAGGTGCAACTCCAGACCAGCTAGTGGCCTATCAGAAACATATGCCCGATTCTGAACTTGCGAGTTGCATCATGCTAGCCTCTATGGTACCTGAGCTGCAAAAGCAGCATGAGCATATGGATGCTTATACCATCATCTTCCATATTCATGAGTTGTTTGAAGAGCAGGCGAGATCCGAAAGGTTCGAAGTCTCCAGACTCCTCTTCACCACTAAGATGCAGGAAGGCACTTCTGCCTCACAGTTTGTGTTAAAGATGTTGGGGTACATTGAGCGACTGAGCACACTCGATTTTGCAATGGATCATGAACTAAGTATTAACTTAATTCTGCATTGTTTGCCCAAAAGTTATTCACAATTTGTGATGAACTATCGGATGTGTTGGTGCAGAATGCACCCAAGTCAAACCTGGGTTTTGATATTGGCAAAAGGCTTCAAAAGTTAAGGGTTAGTTGTTGTCTAACAAGTTTCCTGAGTGTACAGGAAAAGCCCTAGCGAAGGAATGCTAGGCACTGACGAAGGACTGCCAGACAGGAAAAAGTCCTAGCGAAGGAATGCTAGGCACTGGCGAAGGACTGCCAGACAGGAGAAGCCCTAGCAAAGGACTGCTAGGCTGGCGAAGGACTGCCAGAAGCTAAGCACCAAGCGAAGGGCAGCTTGGTACCTCAAGACCTGGCGAAGGACTGCCGGGCAAAAGTCTAACTGGAGGATCCGGTTGGCACCAGGTAAACTCTCCCGAGAGGAGTAGGTGAGGATGCGTTCCCCTTGAGGGAACATTAGGCGTCGGTTCGACCTAGGGCTCCATTTTGGAGACCAAAGTCAGAACCAAGACAGCTAAGGCTGTATAAAATAATTATTGTTTTATTGTGTTTTGGACTAACCCTTGATGCAGAACCGAAGGAACATGTGTCTGCAACTCAGAGAGCCTCAAAGGAGTGAGGCAACAGCTGAGTAAGGCGCCCTGAGTGTCCAGGGCGCCCTCAAGGTGAACCAGAACCAATTGAAGCAAAAGGCCTTCAGCTGCTTACTGGGCAGGGCGCCCTCAGTAGCCAAGGCGCCCTCTCAGCCAGGGCGCCCTCAGCGCCGAAGGCGCCTTCAGGAGCCAAGGCGCTTCGCGCCTAAGCCAGCGAGGCCGATCAACTTTATCCAGCCGAGAAGACCGGGTCAACCAAGGCGCCCTCAGCGACCAGGGCGCCCCAGAGGTCAAACCTCATCCCTATTCTGGTGCGATAAGGCTTGACCGAGCGAAGCACGGATCGGGTGACACGTGGCAGGGCGCCCTCGACGACCAGGGCGCCCCTAGGTGCTATAGATAGCACCCCTCGACCCCTAGCTTCAACACAGCTTTCATTCAACGCATCCAAACGCTCTGACGACCGCGCTCTGCTCCGGAAACTTCCCGACTCAAGAACGAAGCGCCGTCAACCTCCCACTGCACCGAAACTCGATCTACACCGGGAGTTGGTAAAACAAAGTGTATATTTCTATTTACAGTAATTTTGTAATCTCACTTTGTAACCGTTTTGCGCACTATAGAATTGCCCAAAGTAAACGGTCAACGATCGTGGGCCTTGGAGTAGGAGTCTACCCAGGCTCCGAACCAAGTAAAATCTTGGTGTTTGCGTTGTTTGTCTTTATTCCGCCGCGCACTTACTCTTTCTTTTAAATCCGAACATTTTTCGATATTCACCCCCCCTCTATCGGTCTTTCTCGATCCAACAAGTGGTATCAGAGCGGGGAATTCAAACTTGGTGCAACCACCAGTTTGAAAATTTCGGATTTTTTTTCTTTCTCTCTCAATTTTTTTTTCGTTAAAAATTTTTCGTTCGAATTTTTCTTTCAAGGTTGGTGCAACACCCCTTGAAATCTGTTATTAATTATTCTTCCCGCACTACTAATCCAAGACCAAGTCTTGGAATATTTTTTTTGTTGCTTTTTTCTATTTCAGAACAAATGGCCATCCAAGAAGGCTTTAGCACCGCTAGACCTCCACTTTTCAGTGGAGAAGACTTTCCTTACTGGAAAAGTCGAATGGAGGTCCACCTGAAAACTCAGGTGGATATGTGGATAATCATCCAGTCTGGACTGATGATTCCCACAAATGCTGAAGGCGTACCGCAAAACTACTCAGAGTGGGACACTGCCCTTAAACGCAAAATCGAAGCTGACGCCAAAGCAACTCAGACCCTCCAATGCGGACTAACGAAAGAGGAGCTGAACCGCGTAGGCCCTTTCAAAAGTGCCAAGGAGCTATGGGCTAAACTGATCGAGCTCCACGAAGGAACTTCAGATACGAGGATTAGCAAACGCGATCTGCTACTGAACAAGCTCTTCACCATCAGAATGGCAGATAACGAGACAGCAGCTCAGCTCCATGCCAGAATCCAGGAATTGATGAACGGTCTTCATGCAATAGGTCACCAGGTTCAAAACCGTGATCTTATAAGGTATGCCCTAAACGCGTTCCCTAGGACCACCTTGTGGGCATCTATGGTAGATGCATACAAGGTCTCTAGGGATCTTTCAAAAATTAAGCTAGATGAGTTATTTTCTGAACTTGAACTTCATGAACAGACTAACTGTAATTTGGCCGAGAAAAGTATAGCTTTCTTTGCAGGGAAAACAGGAAGGACGACTAAACAGAAAACACAAGTTGAACCCGAGTCTACCTCAGACTCAGAAACAGAAGATCAAGAAGGAGATCAGTCTGAACTGGTCCGGCTAGCTCGAAGCTACTACAAAAAGTTGAAGAACCAAGCTAACACACGGAGAACAAAGCGAAGAAAGGATGAACCAGCTGAACCAGCAACTGACAAACACAAGCCCAACGTAACCTGCTACGAATGCAAGAAGAAGGGCCACTACAAGACTGAATGTCCAAGCCTAAAGGAGTCCAAAAAGACCAGAAAGAAGAAGGCACTCCAAGCAACCTGGGACGAGTCTTCCTCAGAAGAAGAAGAAGAAGCACCCCAGTCCAATCTTCTAGCCCTGACCGCTTCGGATCAAATCGGGACTGACTCAGACTCGGACCAGGACGACGGCAAGCTGACCTTCTCCGACGACGGCGAAATAAGGGTAACGGGTTTTTCAAAATTGCAATTAAATTCTCTTATTTCCTATCTATCCCGAGATTTGGCGAAAGCCAAACTCCGAATCGAGTCCCTCCGACAGGAAGTAAAACTCCTGAAAGAGGGAGCTGAGTCTGAATCCTCAACTGAGAAAATTCAGGAAGGAACCCCTGATCAAGTTGAAAAACTTGAATCAGAGAACTCCTCCCTAAAAACTCAAGTCAAGGACTTAAGAACAGCTTTAGAACGATTCACTTCTGGTTCCAAGAACCTTGATATGATTCTTGGAAAACAGAAGTTTGTTCTAAACCGATCCGGACTTGGTTATAGAACCAAATCTCGGCAAAGATCTTACTTTGCTGTACTGAACCAGTCAAGACCTAAGGTTCAGGCATGGGTGCCAAAACTGTGCCTGACCAAACCAACTGGTTCAAATCAATTTTGGATCCCCAAGGACAAGATTCACATCCTGCCTAACCCATACAGAGGCTTTAGTCCAGGGGGAGCCAAAATCAAAATAATTTTCATTATTAGATAATTTTGTTTCGTGATTGCTTGTTTATTTAAATTTCTGCAAGTTGCCATGCTTAGAATTAGGAATGGTTAGACTTAAGGACTAATTTACTTGAAATTTAAAAACATAGTATTGGGAGGAGGTGAGATGATAGTACGTTGGGGAAACCAACTCTAATAAGATCAAGTCTACTTGGTCTCTTTAGACTGGTGAAACCAGCCGAAGCTACCGATCCAAGACCCAAGCTAGTTGTAACACCCCAAATTTGTCAATGTAAAATCATGACAATGTATGATAATGGTTATAATGAAATGATATAAATTTCATGCAATCACATGCTATGAAATGTCATGAATGCATGAAATATTATATTCATGAAATATTATTATCATGAAATATTATCATGAAATAGTATATGCATGAAATATTATTATCATGAAATATTATCATGAAATATTATATTCATGAAATATTATTATGAAATATTAGATTCATGAAATATTATTAATATTATGAAATTTCATGATGGGCTTGGCTTAATGGGCTTTGATATGGGTTAGTGCAAATTGTGATAAAAAGAAGAGCTAGAAAGGAGGAAGCAAGGATTGAACCTTGAACCTTCTAGTTGCACTCACCATGTCATAACCAATGAATCAAGCAATATTTCATGTAGAGGGAATAAGGAACATGCTTGTTAAGTGTGTAAGAGTGAAGAGACATGTCTTTTCATGAGAGAAGTATAAATAAGGGAAGTTGGAATAACTTCCTTTTCTTCTCTTCTTCTTTCTCACTTCTCCCCACTGAAACCTCCTTCATCCTCTTCCCTTTTTCTATTTTCGAAAACATCATCTTAGGGTTCTAACCCTAGGGTAATTGCAAGAGGGAGAGTCCAAGTGCCATTGCTCTCTACCAAGACCAAGGAAATCCTAGAGAAAATTTGGAAGAAAGGGATTTTTCACATACCCTTCAAGTGTAGGGTACCCTACGGTTTAAAGAAGGTTAAATTCCAGCGCTAGGATGTAAGTATCCTCTCGCCTGCAGTGTAATCGCTTTCGGTTGATTGTATGTTCTTCTTGTGGTTGCTTTTGGAAAATGGGAGTTCCTCCCTTGTGACCATTCGGCCACCACCATGAAATAGAGTTTGGTACCCTACAAGTTTCGGCCACCTATGGTTGGAGGTCCAAGAGAAGTTTTTTTTTATCAAATCTTGATACATGCTAGTGCCCTAGGGACTCTATACACATATGTGTTGTTTTCAAATTTTTGAGAGAACAAAAATTAGGGTTTTGGTACCCTACAAGGTTTCGGCCAAGGCTTGGATTCCTTGGGGTTGTGAAGTGAAATCACTCCTTGATGCATGTCATGAATGCTAAACAAATGTTGTATACATGTGTGTTGTTTTCCAAATTTTTGAGAAGACAAAATTAGGGTATGGTACCCTATATAACTTTCGGCCACCCCTTGCAATTTAGGGTTAGTGGATGCTAACCCCACCTTGAGGTTTAAACCATGTTTTAATGGTTAACATGAATGTACTTGAGGTGTTGTAGAAATGCTTGAATGAATGCTTGATTGGAAAACCAAACCCCCTCACTTGCAACATTCGGCCCCAACATGGAACCCTAGCTAGGGAAGGTCAATTACCTCTAATGTAGGTCATGTTAATAGAATTCATGATAGGGATATATATGTGATGAATGTATGCTTTAATTGGATGAAAAAAAAGGAAATTCCCTTACTGGTGACTTTCGGCCAACCCTAGTCCTAGGGTTGGGAAGCACTTAATGAAATCATAAAGCATGCTACTACTTATATGATGTGTGTATAAATTATGTGACCTATCTTGTTAGGTATAAAAGCATGCCTTATAGCCCATGGGGCACTCTTATGACATGAACATGATGTGTTTGATAATATGCTTAAAAAGGGATACTCTATTGAAACTGGGATCAAGAGCACCCGAATGTGTGGTGTGTCCCTAGGGGATCAAGAGCACCCTTGATGAGTGGTGTGTCCCTTTAAGATGTGATTAGGAGTACCTTTATGCATATACATATATGAGTAATTGCATGATAAATTACTTTACTTTGAAAGTTGTGTACCCGACTCGGAAGGGGGTCGTTAAACAAATCCAATGTGCATGTTAACTGAAGGTCATGGCATTGGTAGGACGGAAGGGTCCTGCTCTAATTATATTGGTGGCTCGCTACCCCAATTTATTAGGGAACGCGCTTGATGTGGTACTACAACTGGGCCCTAGATGATGATATGATATTTTTAAGTACTTACCTTTATGGATCCTTTTGAAAAACATTTTCTCATTATGTGATAATCTTGTTCTGTAAAGTACTTAGAGATATTTGATGTGATGTTTAAGATGCTTTGATGTGATGCTTATAATGCTTATAATCTTGTTCTACCTTGATTACTGAGTAGCATGATATGATGTATCGATAAGGTTTTGCAAGTAGCATGATATGATGTATCGATATGGTTTTGCGAGTAGGCCCGGATTCTTACTAAGAATGTTTTGCTTACTAGTTCCTGTTGTTTTCTTATGCTGCAGATAGCGGTAAGAAATACTTGAACTAAAGGAAGAGGCAGAGGGAAAGCTAGAGGATGTGTGTGGTGATGGCTCGGGAAAGGACGAAAGATTCTTATCTACCTTATTTTTGTTTAGAATCTAAACTGCTTCCAATAAAAGATTGAAATTGTATTACTATACTCTGAATGTGTGATGATTATGACTACTCTATTGTTGATTAAGTTAGAGATATGGAACCTATGTCATGTTAGATAACACTATCATTAATGTCTAATTCTTGTAGTATGCATGCTAAGTAAAATGCTAGATATTTACTATTTCCTGTTGCTTATGAATGCTTCTTTTGCATGTGTCTAAGACTAGATAACTCTTGCTATATTCTTACTTGAGATTCCATGCTATAGTGTGTTAAATGATCTCTCTCTATTATGTTGTAATTGCATGGATGGTATGTAAAAACCTTGCTTGGTAAATTAGTCTTTAATAATGCCTGCTTACTACACTTCTTGTAGTATAATTGTTTTCTACTGGTTATACATGCTTAGCATGACGAATGATATGAATGTATGGACCCGTAACCCCGCCTTAAGGGTAGATATAAGGTC
>JAGFNQ010010557.1:252255-299803 GCA_024364735.1 Boesenbergia rotunda | reverse complement strand
AGCAATGCCAGTTTACTGCGACAACAATGGAGCTATTGCACAAGCAAAGGAACCAAGGTCTCATCAGCGATCCAAACATGTGCTTCGCCGCTATCATCTGATCAGAGAGATTATAAGTAGGAATGATATACAAATTGAGAAAATTCCCACTGAAAGGAATTTAGCGGATCCTTTAACTAAGGCCTTGCCTCAAAGCAAGTTTGAGGGTCATGTTAGAGCCTGTGATATTGGATACCGTAGCGATTGACATTAGGCCAAGTGGGAGTTTGTTAGTAATATGAGAGAAGTGTCCTAAGGCAATCGCCTTATGATTGTAATCATTTACTTTATTAAATGAATATTCACTATTTGAGTATACATGATCGTGTATTTGATTGAGATCTTAAACTCATTTACTGAATGTCCGCAATACAATTCACAGCATGAGAGAATTTGTGATGAATTCACAACTAGTGATTATCTCTACATGTGCAATTGTGAAGTATTGAAATTGTCCCTAGTCGATGAATTGATAAATACGGACACTATCAATTCTGTTGAGACTAGCATGGGTTATTCTCTAATCAGCTGATTCTCACTGGCTGGTGACAATGGGATGTCCGGAGATAATCATGAATGCTAGTTAAGGGAACTGGTTCATTGAAGTGACTGGCTGTAAAACTTCATATGGTAATCTACATATAGATATGTCAATGAAGTTCTTACTGCAGCTTAAGTGCGATGTTCCTTTGACTTGCGGTGTTCAAGTCATCTTGGTCATGAAGACTTATACTTTGACATCTTAAGCAAGCATCTCTAAGGAGGTGTGGACCCAAGATGATTGGGTATAAGCCGAAGTGCCCGAAGATGTTTGAACAGCCTACAAAGGATTCACCACTCCTTGCGAGGAGATGTATACCCAAGGCCTATCGTCGGATTGTTACTCGAAGCCTCTGGCCAGAGCATCACATGTTCAGAGTATGAATCTCTCAGAAACATGAGAGTAATTAGAATCCGTAGGACGAGAAAAACATTGCTTGGGCTAGGTGTGACGTAATCAGCCTAGTGGGGACTGACACACATAGACCGTGTCCTGAACCAAGTGGGTATAAGACGGTGAAGGGAATGAGGCACGATTCATTAAAGCTGCTGAAGGGTTTCAGAATTATTTCTGAGGTCAACCGTTGATCTTTCGATTAATTGGGGGATCATGATGTACTACTAGGTGCCACTCATGATCGTTCTATAATTTGTTGATTATAGACGACCAACATAAATCGAAAGCCTATTTAGTCACACGCACTACGAGTGATCCGAGGGATTTAAAACGAGTTGAAAATTAGATTTTTCGATCAAGAGAGATAAGTCGAATCTGAATTTTTCAGAGACGCATCGGAAGCATAAAATGGCTAAGTCTTTTGAAGACTTATTGGACGAATTAAATGAGTTTAATTCGTATGGTTTTAGCTTGGGTTTGGCCGGCCAAAGAGGGTCCCCACCCTCTTTGTTTGGCCGGCCACAACAAAAGGGGAAAATCGAATTTTTGGTACAAATTATAAAATAAACCGAGCATGGTTTGTTTTGTAAAATTTTGGATAAAGAAATTTATATAAAGAAATTTATATAAAGAGATTTATTTTTCATGGAAATTAAAATGAACCATGGATTGGTTTATTTTATTTTATAAAATCAATAATGGATTGATTTACCAATGTAAAGAAATTTATATAAAGAAATTTATATAAAGAAATTTATTTTTCATGGAAATTAAAATGAACCATGGATTGATTTATTTTATTTTATAAAATCAATAATGGATTGATTTACCATGATAAAGAAATTTATATAAAGAAATTTCTTTCCATAAGAAAAGGGAGACATGGTTGTTTTTATCATAAATTAAATTATGATAAAAAACATGGCATAACGGAATAATTCATAGACAAATTTATAAGATAAATTTCTTATGAAAATTTATTCCGTTAAAAGGAGACTTGGCGATTAAGAGGCTACTATATAAAGGTACCAAGGCAAGGCTTGGAAATCAATCCAAGAGATCAAGGATTCTTGCCTAGCCTCTCTCCCTCTCCTTCTCTCCCTCTCCCTCTTCTAGTGCCGCCGGCCCTAGAACCCTCCCCCTTTGCCGTGAGCTTCCACCACCAAGAAGAAGCCGAAGAAGAAGAAGAAGCGGGCGCGACTCCTTCCTTCCTCCCGGAATCTTGATTCCGTTCTTCGTTTGGTGGTTAGTTTTTCATCTCTCTCTTGGTATTCTTGTCGTGCCTTTGGAGAATCTAGTAGTTCTTGTCGGCACGAAACTCGTGGCTTTGCGAAGTCATCCCGAAGAAAACTCGGCGTGGACGCGAATAGAGGCAGAGCTTCCAAGGGACGCTACGGTTGGATCTCATCCCTTTCTACGAGTTACGCAAGGTATTAAGTAAATTAGTTTACTTTCTGCAAAATTTTAAATGTATGATCATGTCTCCACAACATAAGGTTGCATGCTAGATACATGGTTAAAATAATTTGAGAAATTATTTATGCTAAACCTTCCGCTGCACGTAATTAAATTTTAAAATTACGAACCCGTATCCATGTCAACATGCACCCGGTCCCAACAAGAGGGTCCCTACCCTCTTTGGTTTGGCCGGCCACAATGAGGAGGGAAACCAAATTATTTGGTTTAAATTATAAAATAAATCAAACGCGATTTATAATATTATGGATAAAGAAATTTATATAAAGAGATTTTATTTTCATGGAAAATAAAATAAACCTTGGATTGATTTATTATATTTTTTAAAATCAATTATGAATTGATTTTTCCATGATAAGAAAAATTTATATAATAAATTTCTTGTGAAAATTTATTCCATAATAAAAGGGGAGATGTGTTTGTTTTTATTATAAACTTAGTTATAATAAAACTTGGCATAACGGAATAATTCATAGGAAAATTTATAAGATAAATTTCTTATGAAAATTTATTCCGTTAGAAGGGAGACTTGGCGATGGAGAGGCTACTATATAAAGGAACCAAGGCAAGACTTGAATTCCAATTGAGAGATTAAGAAGCAAGCCCTCTCTCTCTCTTTCTCTCCCTCTACCTCCTCTAGGGCCGGCGCCCTCTACCTCCTCTAGGGCCGGCGCCCTCTCCCTCCTCTAGGGCCGGTGCCCCTTCTAGTTGCCGTGAGCCACATCCACCAAGAATCTAGTAGTTGATTCCGTTACTTGGTGGTTAGTTTCCATCTCTTTCTCTTGATATTCTTGTCGTGCTTTTGGAGAATCTAGTAGTTCTTGTCGGCACGAAACTCGTGGCTTTGCGAAGTCATCCCGAAGAGAACTCGGCGTGGACGTGAATAGAGGCGGAGCTTCCAAGGGACGCTACGGTTGGATCTCGTCCCTTTCTACGAGTTACGCGAGGTATTAAGTAAATTAGTTTACTTTCTGCAAAATTTTAAATGTATGATCATGTCTCCACAACTTAAGGTTGCATGCTAGATACGTGGTTAAAATAATTTAAGAAATTATTTATGCTAAACCTTCCACTGCACGTAATTAAAATTTAAAATTACGAACCCGTATCTATGTCAACATGCACCCGGTCCCAACAGTGGTATCAGAGCCGGTTAGTGTTCGACATAATCATATAATTGTTTTGCGGAAAACTTTGTCATGATCTCAATTTTGGAAAATTTTTCAATTATGAAAACTTTCCAATTATGATAAATTTTAGATTTAGGAATTTCAAAGTTTGGAAATCCTCATGAAATTTCGCAAACTTTTGAAATATCCTAGTTTCTGAAATTTTATGATAATTGTGAAAACTTCCCATTTTTGGAAACTTTCCAATTTTGAAAATTTCCTATTTTTGGAAATTTTCCAATTTTGGAAATATGTAAGTTTTCTTTGTACCAGAAACTTACAATTATTCTGAAAACCTATTATGAAATCTCGCAATTTTGGGCACTTTCTTTCAAGAAAGTCTAGACAAATTTATGGATTATTAATTGACAATTAAATTCGAATAGGTTTTAAATTATTAACAAAATTCTTTATTTTGGATTGAGCCTCGGGGAGCCGTCCAATTTAAAGTTAGTTGTTGTAATTTAATTTTCTATTTTGAATAAAATTGTCATGTTTAATTTGGTTACGCTTCGGGGAGCGGACCAAATTAGATTTACAACAAATTCCTTTTTTTTGGGTATCTGAGCCTCGGGCAGCCACCCAAAGAAAATAATTTGTTAAAATTAATAAATCCATAAATAAAATATGTAATCAAATCTTGGAAATTTTGAGGTGATTCTCAAACGATAATTTCCTTATTTGATTTAAGAGGTGATGCTCTTACATATTGTTGTCTCCAAAATTAATTAGGAAAATGGTTTCCTATAGAGTTTTCTTAAATAAGATTTTCATGAAAATAATATATGGTTGAATTAAGGGAATCTGTTTCTTAATTTAATAAGATTTGATTTAGAGAAATTAAAGTCTTAAACATATTATTTTCAAAATTGATTTTGACAATTTAGGAAATTGTTTCCCAAAACAATTCTTTGAATAAAGTATGAAATTAGAATTAGGAAATCCGGTTCCTAATTCAATTAATGAGACTTGATAAATTAAGTCACATACATACTTTATTAAGGAAATCGTTAGTACATGACATAATTATATGTCATGAATGTGCTTAGAAAAGAAAGGATGAAACCCAAAACCCCTTACAAAATATTAAGGCCAACACCTTCCATTAATATGTTTAGAACCGGAGTTTTGTTTCTCGTTTGGGTTGATGGACACATCCATGCCCGGCTTGAACCTCAACATGTTCAAACCATGGAATTAGTTTATGATTAATATAGTTGGAGTCAGTGGTCAATCCTTAGTTTTAGTTGTTGGACACATCCAAACCTGACTAAACGGTTGAATGAGCTCCAACCATATTAAAACTATTTCTTGATTAATGGGTCAGCCTTAAGCTTGGAGCATCGATTTGTTGTGCCACAGTCAAGGTCGATGTAAAGAGAGGTGCAGTTGGGTGCTATGTATATTGTTGCATACTTGTTAATGAGTTAACAACCCAATGATTTATGCAAACATTCAATTAGTTGATAGCATAAAGTGATAGTTACATATATGTGATATGTAATCGGTATAATTACCTACCTTCATAGCTAAGAATAACTTGATGGCCACAGCCATGGTTGTTCTTATCTATGGTTGGATATCAACCTATTTGGAGGTGTTCCTACGATCTCCCGAATTGATAAAAAGGGTTACTCAATTCGAAAAATAAATAGGATTTAATTAATGTATGTTGATGCATTCTTTATCATTCTTCTCACATAAGCTCAATTTGTATTTCTAGGATAATCACTCGATCATGTCTTCTCTGAATTTGCGTTCCATTTTGGACACCAATAAACTGACTGGGCCAAACTTCATGGACTGGCTTCGAAACCTGAGGATAGTCCTCAAGGTAGAGAAGCTTGCTTATGTCCTTGAAGATCATCTTCCCAACCGTCTTTCAGAAGATGCAACTCCAGACCAGTTAGTGGCCTATCAAAAACATGTGACCGATTCTGAACTTGCGAGTTGCATCATGCTAGCCTCTATGGTACCTGAGCTGCAAAAGCAGCATGAGCATATGGATGCTTATATCATTATCTTCCATCTTCATGAGTTATTTGAAGAGCAGGCGAGATCCGAAAGGTTCGAAGTCTCCAGACTCCTCTTCACCTCTAGGATGTAGGAAGGCACTTCTGCCTCACAGTTTGTGTTAAAGATGTTGGGGTACATTGAGCGACTGAGCACACTCGGTTTTGCAATGGATCATGAACTAAGTATTGACTTAATTCGGCATTGTTTGCCCAAAAGTTATTCACAATTTGTGATGAACTATCGGATGAACAAGTTGGAGACTACCATTCCTGAGTTACTCAACCTACTGAAGACTATAGAGCCTTCTGTAAAGCAAGATCAGAAGACGGTACTGTTAGTTGGTTCCTCGAAGAAAGGTTCTAAGAGGAAGGCCAAAGAACAGAATAAAGGAAAGAAGAAAAAGGCCAAAAAGACTGAAAAGACACCAAAAGGCACTTGCCATCATTGTGGCAAGGAGGGTCACTGGCGAAGAAACTGCAAGGTTTATCTTGAGTCTTTGAAGAAGAAGGCATCCGATGCCCCATCCTCTTCAGGTATCTTCGTTATTGAATGTCACTCTATTTCCTCAGATACCTGGGTACTTGATACTGGGTGTAGCTCATATATATGTAATGACATACAGGGGCTAAGAAATAGAAGAAGACTCGTCAAGGGAGAAACGAATCTGCGAGTTGGAAATGGAGCAAAGATTGCTGCTGTTGCCATCGGAACATATTTGCTAAAGCTCCCTACTGGACATGTCTTAGAATTGGATAATTGTTATTTTGTTCCTTCATTAATAAAGAACATTGTATCTATTTCATGTTTGAATGAAAAGGGTTATCATTTAACTTTTAGTAACAATTGTTGTTACATAACTTTAAATGGTGTTCTTTATGGGACCGGAACTTTGTGCAATGGTATCTATACGTTAGATTTATCCGGTGACGTTTTCAATATCGAAGTTAGCAACAAACGTGCTCAAATAGATAATCGAATAGTCTCCTACACATGACATTGTCGTCTTGGCCATGTAAGTAAGAAATGCATGACCGAATTACACCGATGTGGAATTCTGGAATCATTTGAACCCGGTTCATTTGATACATGCGAATCATGCTTAAAAGGCAAGATGACCAAATTACCCTTTTCCGGAAAAGGTAATTGTAACGACTCGGAAAATTCTCTTAATATTTCTTTAAAATATTGAGCATGTCTAGATAATTTTCCGAGGGACCTAGAAATATTAACTCAAATTTTAACCTAGAAATCCATGTTTTCTCATTTAAATTGGGGAAAATAGGCACTAATGGGGCTTATATGGGCTTTTTAGTACCATGATTATTGGTGAATTTTAGGTGAAAATTTATAGAAATATAAAGGGGTTTTAAAGAGAAATATTAACATAATTATGAGGGAATTTTTAATGGATTTTCGAAATAATAGGGAAATAAAAATAAAAATAAAATAGAAAAATAATGCATGCACCAAGGATTGAACCTTGGACCTCTTGTACAACCATGCATGCTTTAACCAATTCACCTAGCAAGGGAGTGCTATGAGGAAATGAAGTGGATTATGGTTAAGGCTTAGGAAAATGAAGAGTCATCAACCATGACTCTTCACTTACCCTCCTTAATGTGCTATAAAGAGGGGGAATGGGAGTTTCTTTCTTCCTTCCATCAATTCCATTTGTCTTCCTCCTCCTCCCTCATCCTAGCCGAAACCCTCAAGAGGGATTCTCCCTTGGAAAAGGTTCACCTAAGGCTCCATCTCCAAGATCCAAGGCTTTTACAAGGATACTAAGGCTAGGGGTGGTCAAGAGGCAACAAGATTTCCATCATTCTCTCAAATCTAAGGTCTATAATCAAGATCAACCAAGGTAAGACTCCCTCACCTGTGGTATAATAGTTCCTTGAATTTTTAGCATAATATAAAGTTTGGTTTTAGGTTTTGATGTTGAGAAAACCATGTTTTGGACCCCTATGGTATTCGGCCACCATGAGTTTTGAGTCCATGATGATGTTAAAAATCTTAATTATGCTCTCTAATGTGCTCTCATGATGTTTAAAGAATAAATATAATTTTTAGAAATTTTTGGGCTACCCTAAGACCCTTTAGGGTTTGAGACCATCATAAGGATTTCCATGGCTAGGGTTGGATTTAACTCTTCACTCATGTATCTTGTGTACCCTTATGATACAAGGGGAGGTTGAAGGGATTTATGTGAATTTTCACAAGGTCTTGTGACCCTAAGGGTTTCGGCCAAGAAGGGATCTAGGGCAAGGGGTAAGGTTTTCTTCAAGTATGGGTTCCAAAAGCCCCTATGGTAGGGTATGGTTGGTGTTTAATGTTTGATTGGGGATTTTATGGAATTTTTCCATGCACCCATGGCCTGGAAGGGTTTCGGCCAGCCCTAAGAAGGAGGGCTAAAGGTTAGGGAAAACCCTAACCATGAGCCTTAATGACTTCCCATGGTCTTATAGGTAATGTATGGTTGTTTCTTTACCTTATGCTATCTTACATGTTAATTGAATGATGGAACCCTTCCTTATAGGTTTCGGCCAAGCAAGGTAAATAGGGTTTGGGGGAAGTTAGGGTTTGAAGAATGATGGTTTATGCTTTATTATGAAGTATATATAAAGGTTCAAGCATGTGGTAGAAATTAAGTTACCTATAACCCTAACCTTAAGCACCATGTTTCATGTTTGTATGATTATGATTGGATGCCATGCTTAATAGGGTTTATTTATGAATGTCTTATGTCCCATGCCATGTACTTGAATGGTAGGTAGTATGTTTATGGAAGTCCTACCCATGCATGCTTGAGATAGATACCATGCTTATGTATGAAATGCAATGTTTACCTTATGTATCATGATCATGCAAGTTCTATGGATTAGGATAAATGGCTATGCAAACATGTCATGTTCAATGAATATAATGCAATGTTTACCTTATATGCCATGATCATGCAAGCTATAGGAATAAGAATGATGTTTATGTAAGTAGGACATGTGCTATGAATGAAGATGCATGTTATGTTTATGAATGAAAGTGCATGCTATGTTTTATGAATAAAGATGCATGCCATGTTTATGAAAAGAAAACTATATATGCATGTTTACCCTATGTACCATGATCATGCATGCTTTATGAACGAAGATGATGTTTATGCCTTTTTTTTTAAATCAAAAAGAAAGGATCTTATTTCAAGAAGTAGAAAACCCATTTTTAGAAGGGGGACCAAACCTAACCCTCTAAAATGGGATTACAGTGTAGGAACAATGATTTTACACATCCAGAATTGTTAACAAGAATTGAAATACAAGACCATTAAAAACATTACTTATAATACCATTCTAACTGGATTTGCCTTGATGAAATTACATGCTTTCGAAAGGAGCTCACAGGAGTGCAAAAACACTTAAGGAAAGCCATTCTTTTAGAACCACACAGGAAAATATCAAAGCTGGACAGAATTTGGCTCCCATCTGCACTATCGTAATCACAGTCTGCCAATTAGAAATAGACCAGAAAATTCAGATCAGCCAAACCAATTTCAGAACTGATTTCACAGCCAAAGAAATCCTAAATGGGTACCAATCCGCAACAGATTTGACAAGCAACTTATGTCTCCGATCCAGAAAATGATAAGCCATCCTCAGATAAACCCGAACTAACTGATAAGTATCAAGATTTGAAAAGAAAAAGTATTAGTCCAGATTAGCAGAAAAACTGATGTCAAATCTGCACACAAGCCAGCTTGCCAAACCAAGCAAAGCTGTCATTTAGCAAAACTGCCATACAGCTTAGCAATCAACAATTTGATCAGAAATCAGAGATGGCTATAAATCCGCAATAGATTTAATTAGCAATTAAGCAGCAGATATCAATCCTCTAAAATGGGAATCCAACAGCCAGAGAAATGAACACTGAACTAATCTTGATGAATTACCAAACAGCAAAGAAAGCATTTATACACGAACCACTTAGGGAAGTACGAAGAATTAGAAGCTATTACTCTGCTTCCTTGCCACCGATACCGTAACAGATGATCATCAATCTCTAAAAGAAACTCTGTACACCATACTAAATGATCAATATCTTCCTGAGAAGCTTATAAAACAGCAGCTCCGACTACTAATTATACTGACTGGCTGACACAGAAGCATAGACAGAAATAGGAACTGCAGAGTGTTTTGAGATTCCATAAACAGAACAGGAAACTGCAAAGTGTGACAAAAGTTACATAGACAGAACAGGAAACGGATGATCGTAGTGATAACACCAGAAGAGCAACACTAGGATCAAAAGACATATGATGAGTAGCAGGAAACTGACAGATAAATTTAGGGGGCAGCAGTCCTGACAACTGTGTGCTCCACTGATTTTTTAACAAGACGAATGTATGGCAAATTTAATCTATCTACTTTGCAAATACCATTAAGCATCTTGTCTATATCCCCTGCGCCAAGAATCCTTTCTGCAGAAGAATTAAACACTTGATTAGCAAGGTAATCAGCAGCTGAGTTAGCTTCTCTAAATGTGTGCGAAAGCCAAATCTGGTGTTGACTTAAAATATTTTTGATTTTAGTGATAAGCTTGCGAAAATTCCATGGAAGTGAAGAAGAATGCAGCATTTTCAAAGCCACTAGGGAATCTGATTCCAGCCAAATAGGGGATAAACTATTGTGCAAACATAATTCTAAGCCTTTCAATATGGCCACTAACTCAGCTGTAACATTCGATGCAAAGCCAATGTTGCCATGCTTAGCTATCACAATACGGCCCTCATGATTCCTGACAATAATCCCAAAAGAAGCAGGGCCTGGATTACCTTTTGAGGCTCCATCTGTATTCACCTTGAAGACTCCAATGTTTATGCCTTAAGGCATAATTATGTATGTATGCCATACTTTATGAATAAAGATGATGAATGAAAATGATGTTCATGCCTCTAAGGCATAATGATGTATGCATGACATACCTTATGAATGAAGATGATGAATGATGATGATGTTCATGCCTTTAGGGCATAATGATGTTATGCATTAACTATGAATGATGAAATGCTAAGTATGTTTTATGTCATGCTTCATGTAATAAGATCATGTTTATGTCTTTAAATATGCCATGAATGCCCTATGAATGATGAAGCATGTGAAGCTATTTTACTTTATGAATGGGCTTGTATCGAACCAAAGTAAGGGTCCAAGGGATGGGCTCCTCATGTAAGCCTCGGTGTGGGACTACCGCAGCTGTCCTCAGTTCTGGGACTACCGCAGCTGTCCAACAGGGATGGGCTCCTCATGAAAGCCTCGGTTCTGGGACTACCGTAGCTGTCCTTACCCTAGTAGGTCGAGATTAGCTACCTCGCATTTACTTAGGGATGCACGCATATGATGTATGTATGTGGTACAAGCCAGGGCCCCCATGATGTGATGATTATATTTAAGTATTTATAAGTATGATTTTCAAATAAGCATCCTTAGGTTATATGCATTCGACTCATGCATCCATTCATGTTATGCATCCATGTTAAGTATATTTTATGCTCATGTTTATGTCAAGTACCATGCCATGTTAAATGTTTCATAAGCTTATGTTTTATGTTAAGAACCATGTCATGTTAAATGTTTCATATGCTTATGGTTTATGTCAAGAACTATGCCATGTTAGTGTTTCATATGCTTATGATTTATGTCAAGAACCATGCCATATTAGTATTTCATATGCTTAGGTTTTATATCAAGAACTTCTCTATGATAAGTACGTTATATGTGTTATTTTATGTGACGTATGGTTTTGGTGAGTAGGAAAGGGTCTTACTAAGCCTATGTGCTTATAGTTTTATTTTCTTATACCGCAGATCAAGCAAAAGGATATTAAGGGAAGCAGTAGGAGGGGCAGGAGTGTGTGTGTGGCAGTGACATGGCAAAGGAAAAAGAAAAAGATTCTCATATTTATACCTTGTCACATGTCTTATGTTTTGCATTGCCTTCCTAAGTTTCATGCTATACTTATGATAGTTATGCCTAAAGAATAACTTACTACTTATGTTGCTTATGGATGATTTATGTGATTTTCATATCATGACGTTACGTATGATGTTAACATGCTAAGTTACCATGTCACAATGTTTAGGAATAATAGTTAAGACATGTCTACATAATTCAAGTGTTAGTTGCATATATGTATAAAGTTTTAAATTATTCCGCTGCATTACGATGTTCATATGCCTATATGTATGTTGGCATAACGCCGCCTCTCGCTACATCGTAAGGTGCGGAAAAAGGCTGCCGTTACAGGTTGGTATCAGAGCAGTTTGCCATCTTACTACACACATATCAAGCCTTCTTCCTGCAACTTCCAAGTAAGTACCTCTATGCATACCTTATTTTCTTTTATCATTCTAGAATATGCAAGTATGAATGATACCTTATGATAGAAAGTACTTTTAGGATATGTAAATAGGAACGATACCTTATCTTATTTTATGAAATCGAATACTTTAAAAATTTGATATGCGAGTAGGGATAACAAAAACTTATATTAGCCTTACTTATCTTTTATGAAGAAAAGCATGGCTAGAAGACAGAGTAACAGAATTAATGAGACTACTACATCGCCCGACCTGATGCAATTGGTGACCAGCAAGAAAATTCTACCACTCCACCGGCGAACTCGACGGTGTTACCCGTCACGCCTACGGTTACGCAAGCCCCTCCAACAGGCCCTGCCACTGTAGCACGACAAGAGGCTTATCTGATTCAGTGGTTGAGGCTGAAACCGGAAAATTTTTTGGGTACTAGCGAACCCTGGGACGCCCAAGCGTGGTTCAAGACAGTGGAGAGTACAATGGAGCTGCTGGACTGGCCTGAACATGAGAAGATCAAGTGTGCATCATTCTGCCTTTCTGGGATGCCAGAATGTGGTGGGAGAGGGTCAGGGCCAAAAGACAGGTGAACCAGATGAAGTGGACAGACTTCGAATCGGAGTTCTTCGAAGAATTCTTCAACATGCGTGTCACAAACAAACATTACGACGAGTTCACGGAATTCCGACAGGGCGACCTCTCGGTCAATGAAGCCGTGAAGAAATTCAACCGACTGGCTCGCCTATGCCCCGAGCTGGTCCGCACCGAGAAAGAAAGGGTCCGACTTATGCTGAAGATGTTGCGACCCGAAATAGCCCTGAACGTGGCCGGCAGAGTTAACAGACCGCAGACCGCCGAGGAGCTGTTCAGTAGTGGCCTACTCACTGAGCATTATCTGAACAATATCAATTAGCAAAGGAAGGCGCTAAATGAAATTAAGAATCAAGTTCACTCCGGGATTCTCGATTCTTCCTTTCATTATCCCTGATGTTCTTCCCTTTAATTATCACTCAGGAGGTCATAAACCCTAGAGTACCAACACTAACTGGAAGGGAGACCAAAGTGGTAAACGGAAGCCATGAAACAACCCCCAAGGGGGCCCAGCAAATAAACAGTCCAAGCTTTCCCCGTGCGCGACATGCGGAAAAAGGCACCCCGGGGAATGCCGCAAGGGTACAAACTGGTGTTGGTGTTTCATCTGCGGAGTGGAAAGGTCATTGCCTACGCCTCTAGGCAACTCAAAGAACATGAACAGAACTACCCCACTCATGATCTAGAACTGGCCGCTGTGGTCTTCGCTCTTACGATATGGAGGCATTATCTATATGGAGCGCAGTGTAGGATTTATATAGACCACCAAAGTTTGTGATACTTCTTCACTCAGAAAGACTTAAATATGAGAAAACGCCGATGGCTTGAGTTGGTGAAGGACTACGACTGTGAGATCTTCTACCATCCAGGGAAGGCAAACAAAGTGGCCGATGCACTCAGTCGGAAGTCCAGTGCCACCTTGATATCCATATCTATATTACCCCGACCACTCGAAAGAGAAATTATGAATTTTGGGGTCGAGGTCATCTCCGGACGGCTTTCTACCATGACAATATCACCGACGCTGTTCGAGGACATATTGGAAAAACAAAATGGTGATCCGAGTCTTCAGAGAATCAAGTAGGAGATCCTAGAAGGAAAGGGCGATGGTTTTTGTATCGCCGACGGGGGAGTAATATACCTTAGGGATCGTCTATGTATCCCTAATGATCCGGAGCTACGGAGAGAAATATTAGCAGAAGCTCACGGAACCCCTTATTCGATGCATTCGGGATCCACCAAAATGTATCGAGACCTGAAGGAGAAATTCTGGTGGTCCGGTATGAAGAGAGACGTGGCTCAGCATGTCAGCACTTGCCTGACCTGCCAACGAGTGAAAGCAGAACACCAGCGACCCGGAGGAGTTCTGCAACCACTTCCAATTCCGGAATGGAAATGGGAAGATATCTCTATGGAATTCATTTCAGGGCTTCCCAGAACTACGAACGGATATGATGCGAGATAGGTAATTGTGGACAGGTTGACGAAGTCTGCTCACTTCCTAACAATCAAGATGACTTATTCGATTGAGCAACTAGCTCAATTATATGCTAAGGAGATAATCAGACTTCATGGAGTTCCCAAGACCATCATCTCAGATAGGGATGGTCGCTTTACCTCACATTTTTGGGAGTGTGTCCAGAAGTCTCTCGGCACTAAATTAGGATTCAGCACCGCTTTTCACCCTCAGACTGACGGGCAAACTAAACGAGTGAATCAAGTACTGGAGGACATGTTGCGGGCTTGTGCCCTGGATTTCAAAGGGAGTTGGTGCTGATATCTATGTTTAGCGGAATTCGCTTACAATAATAGCTACCAAGCTACTATCGGAATGACCCCTTATGAAGCTTTGTACGGGAGGAGGTGTAGGTCTCCGATCTGTTGGTACGAAGGTGGTGAAAAGAAGGAAATGGGGCTCAAGACGGATTTTATCGACGGCACCACCCGAGCTATACAGAACATCCGACAGCGGATAGAGGCTGCTCAAAGCCGGCAAAAGAATTATGCGGATGTCCGGCATAGGCCACTGGAATTGGAGGTTGGAGATTTGGTATTCCTCAAAGTGGCTCCCTATGAAAGGGGTAACGAGATTTGGGAAGAAAGGAAAATAAGTCCGCGTTATGTGGGACCGTACCAGATCCTGAAAAGGGTCGGCAGGGTGGCTTATGAGCTGGAGCTGCCCCAAGAGATGTCGGCTATTCATAACGTGTTCCATGTGTCGATGCTCAAGAAGTGTATTCCAAACGCCGACCAAGTGATCGAGCCGCAGACAGTACAAGTGTAGGGGGACCTAAGTTTCGAAAGCCGACCTATCCAAATCCTGGATCGGGAAATCAAAAAGCTAAGGAACAAGGAGGTACCCTTAGTCAAGGTCCTATGGCAAAGTCAAAGGTTCGAGGAAGCTACCTGGGAATGCGAGGACGAGATGAACGCAAGTACCCGGAGCTATTCTAAGTTCGAGGATGAACTTTCATGAGGTATGGGGGATTGTAACACCCGTAAAATCCTCTCAATATTTTTTTTAAAAATATTGATCATGCCTATATGGATTCGTGAGTAACATAGGAATACTAGTATGAACCTTAGTATAATTCTTTATATGGATTAAAAGCTAAGTACTAATGGGCCTTACATGGGCTCTTCTAGTACTATGGTTATTAGTGGATCTTAGGTAGAATTTAACATAAATAGAAATGGGTTTCAATTAGGAATATTAGCATGACTCTTGGTGGGCCTTATGTGGGCCTTGCCAAAAAAATAAAAGAAAAAGAATAAAAATAAAGTGCATGCACCAAGGATTGAACCTTGGACCTAAGGTAGAGGCAAAGCCTCATCATGCATGTACTAACCAATTCACCTAGCAAGGGAGTGCTAGTGGGAAAGAAAAAGGATTGTTGTTAAAGGCTAAAAGGAAGTGAAGAGTCACCATGAGAGGAGGCACTATGCCCCTTCACTTGCCCTTCATTTAGTATGAAAGAAGTAGATGAGAAGGGAAGAGACATTGGAGTTACTTTTCTTATTTTCTTCTTCCACCAAGGCTCTTCCTCTTCTCTTCTTCCTCCTCCTTGCTTCTTCTTGCCGTGAGCCACAAGGGGATTTTTCCCCTTGGAAAAGTCCACAAGAGGACTCCCTCTTGAAGATCCAAGTTCTCCTACAAGGCTACAAGGGCTAGGAGTGGTCTAAGGTCAAGAAGGTCTTCATCCTCTTCTCTATTTAAGGTCTATAACCAAGACAACAAGGGTAAGACTCCCTCACCTGTGGTATAATAGTTTTGATGTTATCTTTCATGATTTAAAGTTTTGTTTGGGCTCTAGGTTGAGAAAACCATGAACTAGGGCTTCTTTAACTTTCGGCCAAAGCAAGTTTTTGAGTCTAAAAGGATGTTTAAACCTCATTTATGTTTCCTAATGCTTTTCATGATGAATAAAGAATAAATTATGATTTGGGAATTTTTTAGCACCCTAGAACCCTCTACAAGTTTCGGCCTCCATCCATGTTTTATGGTTAGGATTAAATCCAACCCTTCAAGCATGTTTATTATGATTCCTTATGATAGAATGGATATTAATTGTGAATGATATGAATTTTTCCATGTACTTGTGACCCTCTAGGGTTTCGGCCAAGACCAAGATGTGGGTCTAGGACTTAGGGTTAGCCCCAATCATGGGTTCAAATGGCTTCCTATGACATTGTATGTATGGTATTGGATGTTAATTGTGACCTATATGAATTTTCCATGGACTTGTGGGCCTTTAGGGTTTCGGCCAAGACCTAATCTAGGACTAAGAAATTAGGGTTAGCTCCAACTATGGGTTCTAATGGTTTCATATGGCATTATAGGTAATGTATGGGCTTTTCTTTACTTATGGTACCTCACATGTTACTTGAATGATAGGATATCTCTTCTTCCAACTTTCGGCCAAGCACCGTAACTAGGGTTTGGGATGAGTTAGGGTTTCAAGAATACTTGTTTATGGCTTATTATGATGTATATATATGTTCAAGCATGTGGTATGAATTTTATGTTACCTAAAACCCTAACCTTATGTGCTATGCTTCATGATCTTGTATGCTTATGTTGGATACCATGTTTTAGTAGGTTTCATTCATGAATGTTTTAAGCCCTATACCATGAACACATGTGTTGTGAAGTAGGCCTCATGTTTGTGTAGAATGATGCATGTTTTAAGTTAAACGCCTATGATAGATATATGGTTAAGTAAACCTATACATGTTCTACGTTGAATGCCATGAACCTATGTAGTATGTATCATGTTCATATGGATCCTACCCATGCATCCTTTATGATAGATACCATGATCATGTATGTTATGTGATATGTACCATGTATGAAAAGAAAACTATATATGCATGTTTACCCTATGTACCATGATCATGCATGCTTTATGAACGAAGATGATGTTTATGCCTTAATGCATAATTATGTATGTATGCCATGCTTTATGAATAAAGATGATGAATGAAAATGATGTTCATGCCTCTAAGGCATAATGATGTATGCATGACATACCTTATGAATGAAGATGATGAATGATGATGATGTTCATGCCTTTAGGGCATAATGATGTTATGCATTAACTATAAATGATGAAATGCTAAGTATGTTTTATGCCATGCTTCATGTAATAAGATCATGTTTATGTCTTTAAATATGCCATGAATGTCCTATGAATGATGAAGCATGTGAAGCTATTTTACTTTATAAATGGGCTTGTACCGGACCGAAGTAAGGGTCCAAGGGATGGACTCCTCATGTAAGCCTCGGTGTGGGACGACCGCAGCTGCCCCTGGTTCTGGGACTACCGCAGCTGTCCAATAGGGATGGGCTCCTCATGAAAGCCTCGGTTCTGGGACTACCGTAGTTGTCCTTACCCTAGTAGGTCGAGATTAGCTACCTCGCATTTACTTAGGGATGCGCGCATATGATGTATATATGTGGTACAAGCCAGGGCCCCTCTGATGTGATGATTATATTTAAGTATTTATAAGTATGATTTTCAAATAAGCATCCTTAGGTTATATGCATTCGACTCATGCATCCATTCATGTTATGCATCCATGTTAAGTATATTTTATGCTCATGTTTATGTCAAGTACCATGCCATGTTAAATGATTCATATGCTTATGTTTTATGTTAAGAACCATGCCATGTTAAATGTTTCATATGCTTATGGTTTATGTCAGGAACCATGCCATGTTAGTGTTTCATATGCTTATGGCTTATGTCAAGAACCATGCCATATTAGTATTTCATATGCTTAGGTTTTATATCAAGAACTTCTCTATGATAAGTACGTTATATGTGTTATTTTATGTGACGTATGGTTTTGGTGAGTAGGAAAGGGTCTTACTAAGCCTATGTGCTTATAGTTTTATTTTCTTATACCGCAGATCAAGCAAAAGGATATTAAGGGAAGCAGTAGGAGGGGCAAGAGTGTGTGTGTGGCAGTGACATGGCAAAGGAAAAAGAAAAAGATTCTCATATTTATACCTTGTCACATGTCTTATGTTTTGTATTGTCTTCTTAAGTTTCATGCTATACTTATGATAGTTATGCTTAAAGAATAACTTACTACTTATGTTGCTTATGGACGATTTATGTGATTTTCATATCATGACGTTACGTACGATGTTAACATGCTAAGTTACCATGTCACAATGTTTAGGAATGATAGTTAAGACATGTCTACATAATTCAAGTGTTAGTTGCATGTATGTATAAAGTTTTAAATTATTCCGTTGCATTACGATGTTCATATGCCTATATTTATGTTGGCGTAACGCCGCCTCTTGCTACACCGTAAGGTGCGGAAAAAGGCGGGCGTTACAGAATTACACTATTGTGCTTTGAGTACACTGAGTAGGACCAAAACCTGAGGTTATCCAATTTGTACTGACTCAATAATTGGATAGGACCTCAAGATTATATTATGGAGTACGATCCCTTAATCCCGATATAATAACGGGCATATATTATTAACTATTATTTCTTTGATTTACCAATGGGCGAGATCTATTCTGTTAGATCCACTACTAGAAAAAATGCATTCAACAACAGTGAATCACTGTTGTCGTGTGCCAAATACCACTGTTGTTAAAGGCCACGTTGTTAAAGGGGGGGTCTACGACAACAGTGAATCACTGTTGTCGTTTGGTCTACAATAACAGTTTGACAACAGTTTTCCACTGTTGTCGTATATCACATTCGACAACATTTTGACAACAGTTTTTCACTGTTGTCTTTTATTATATTCGACAACAGTTTTATAACCGTTGTCGTATATCAATAACAACAGTTTATCACTGTTGTCGTTTAGGGTTTTCACTGTTGTCGTTTAGATGAGTTTTAACAATGGTGTTTAACAGTTGTCGTATACCGAATTCACCGTTGTCTTCTATTATATTCGATAATAGTTTTACCTATATAGCACTGTTGTCGTTTATCTACAACAACAGTTTAGCTTTAAAAAAACCTGTTGTGCGTTTGTACTGTTCTACAACAGTTTCATACCAATTTGACAACAAAGATATTTCCATTATATTTTCAATTAAAAGGCAATAATTTAACCTCGAAACAAAAACTATATATATCAAACATCATCAACATATTTACAATAAAGATCCACCACAACCTTTCTACAGACGAAACCACTAAAGTATCTTCTGACCCAAATTACAAGAGTTCAAATTATATATAATTCTGACCCAACTAAACTTATAATGAAGTTCAAATCACAAAAATTATAGCTTGGAAGGTTAGATTAATGGTCTTCGAACATGATCACGAACAAGTCCCTGCAGCTGGAAAAAAGAGAACAAACACTCTAATTAGTTATTCTATTAAATGCATATGTCCAATAAAAAATGATCCATGAAGATATGTATCAACAAACAACAAAAATAACAAACTAACAAACAAACAAACAAAAAAGATATGCATGTATCAGCACTTGCAATTATAAGGAAACTGCTAGCTTGGCTTATCTAGACATTTACAGCCTTGCAACCACTTTTCAAGGAAAATACTCAGACGACCATATTAAATATCTGACACATGTTCTTGATTGATTGTTTGTGATTCAGAATCATATTCTGAATCACAAACTGTGTCTGTTTAGGCAAATAAAAAAAATATATTAAAGAATTGCATCCAATCAGGGATGTTAGGCAGAACTGCTGAAGCTCCAAAATATATTGAAAAAAAATGTATTGAAGGAATTTCTATTGGATGAATGTGTTTATATTTATGTTAATTTCATACGATCATACAATTAGTCATGCCAAATTCAGTCTGTCCACTACTATTTCGAGTAATATGATATTTGAGTTGAATCGTATCTAGTAGTAAATGCAGCTTGTTGAAAAGTTTAATTCCTAGTGATGAGTTCAGTGATCTGTAGTGGTGATTAGTTTATCCTCCTTAAATGAGAACACTTGAAAGGCTAGGCTGCAAATTCAAGTAGAGATGCAAGAAAGCAACTAAATATCAAGTTTTTGCAGGTTTTAGACCACAGCATTAAAAGGAATTTGGCCAAACTAGTACGACTCTATTGTTCAACGAATCTACTTGAACATCTAAGTAACTTTCATGTCCACTAAACTAATTGTTCTCCAACGTATAAAAAATAATCTCAGGTTACAACATCTCTAAAAAAAATATTGTTGATGTATATTGTTTGATTCAGGGGAATATCACCCGAAAACTTAGTAATTAACATTTATCAGGAAAAGTTTAAACCTTAGTAATGAACATTTACATACCTATTATCAAATATAATCCTGTATACAATCAGCTATCGCGGAGCGCACTTCATCAATTTCATCTTAGGAGTACTCTGCTTTTGCAAACTATGAACAAAAACACATTATATGATTGTACAGAATAAAACATAACAACTTGAAAAAATTTATAACTAGATAACTTTAAATATTTGAGATAATAAAGAAATTATTACTATCGTTCGGAATGCATCCCCCTCGATTGATGTAACTTCTTTAGTAATTTGCTTCATAAATCTCATCACATAATATCCACATTGTTTGGCATCCGGTTGCCTAGGAACCTAAGGCAATGATAATTCGTATTTTTAATGCTTAAAATACCAATATTATACACAATAAAAAATTTTGATTTAAATAGAAGTACAAATACCTTAATCACTTCCCACTGTACTTGTTTTCTTCCTTTTCTTCCTTGGAACAAATTAAACAATTTTATTGCTTAACACTGTGCTTCTCCAATAACTTCACTTGCACATGAAAATTATGGAAATCCCACATCAGTAGTGCATCATATTTCATGAAACTGCACAACAAAAATTACTATATATTTTGCTTCCTCCATATAACTTAACAATAAATAGAATGCTTGGAATACAAAAACAAATTCAGTAATGATAGAGAATCTTCTATCTTGGAATCTTTTGATAGCAAGCTACCTAGTAGTCAAGTGGTCTAATTACACCATGCATTCACTATATACAAGTTCTAGCAAATTGCCACGGGAAGGAATACATGTATTGCATCAGTCACTAGATATAAATATGATGCCTCATAAAGAGCATTTTAAAACAGCATGGGAAAATCAATTAAAGCTAATGGAAGCATAGAGCACTGTATGTGAAAATAGCAATAAGTAGGAGACAACTCTGCAGGAAGCTTACGTCCATGGCATTGTGAAGAAGATGTGGAGAGGCACACCAAGAGCTTCAGCAACATGCAAATGTCCTGTAGGAATCAATTATATCAGAAGAGACAAAAAAAAATTGAGCAGTTTTTTTTTATTGAGATCTATATAAATCAAACAAATTTAAATATTATGCACTGCTGAGTTAAAAACCCATAACCTCACTTTAACCACAATGTATGATAGAGACTCTAACACTACCATTGCCTACGTTCAACGACATTGCAACCATATAAAGCATAAGTTTAGAATCAACCAAAAGAACTCTCTTATTCAAGTGTCACAAACAAGCATGTCAAAAGAAACTTAAGGCAGAAAACAGAAGGAGTTTTCTCATACATGTTTGATGTCATTTAGAATAAATCTTCAAAATCAATTTATATTCATTTATAGAAAGTTTCGAATAATCGAATAATTGAATAACAGAGGCAGAAAACACCATGTTATGCTTTTATTGGGTCATCTGGATGCTAAACATCTAAGATAACCCAACTTTAGTGTTACTAAATTATTAATTGAAGTTCAAGCTCCGCATGTAGACTAATAATTAATGTGCATATCTTACCATAAGCAGGAGGATTCGCAATAATTGCTTGTGCTCTATAAAGGCATCCCAGTAACCAAATCAGGCTCTGTGCATGCTGGGAGTAGAGAATCAATTATCTCCTTCAGTTGTTTCCTTTGAACATTAATTTCTGCAGGTCCTGATAATATAAAACCCTTGTTTCGTGCCATATCTGTATTCGTAAACATTCTGAAATAATCAATTTGACAGATCTGTAACTTATTATCCTTTGCAAGTAGGCAATGTAATATTAAACCAAGTCCTGTTTAGATTGCAATGCTCAGTAATGCAAATCGTGTGTGGCTAAAGTATCAAGTTGTGTGCAATGTTTAAACTTATGTTAAATTCTTGACATTTAGGGTCTGGATACTTAGATGGAATATACATGGGAGATGAGAAGTGATAAAAAAAAGTCCACAAATGATAGAGTTCCCCATGAAATTTTGTGATGCTTTCCCTTTTTTCCTTTATATCTTCCTTTCAAGTAATTGGGCCCTTAATGTTGAAATAAATTAGGCCAGACGGAAAGAATCTATAAGCCTATACAAGATATAGCATAAAACCTGTAGAAACAATGTTAGGTGTATTTTAGACATATAGTAATTGTAATAGGTAATGTATAGTAAGAAACTAGACTAAGACTGGAACATAAGCTTACTGGTTCCCTTGTATGTCAAACAGTAAACACTCATTACTCAATTTCTGCTTCACTATTTTTAATTTCTTTTTGTTATAGCAGTCATCAAATATCTATGTATGTCTGCATTCATTATAGATATCACTCTAAAGAACAACTTAATATCATATACAAAGCATATGCAAAGGCATTTGATGCGTTTTTTAGTTTCTTGTTGAACCTATCCATATTGCCTATGCTATTTCCTTTGAGAACCTAACTTCATTACAACAAACCAAAGAGCATAAGATGCTATAAATCTACTTGTAAACTACTAATAGGGTTGGCAGAAAATTATGCTCTACTGGACAATGTTCTTAGTTTCAAACTCATCAACAGTTAGTGAATGAATGAAGTTATCAAGGAATTAGTTGGGTCCTACATAAAAGAAATGATCAAAGCTCAACTAAACCTAGCTAATGCAATTTGGGAATCTAATAGAGCTCACGTACAAGTTTGGGAATCCAAAGGGAAACATCCAAGAATGAAGATCACAACCAAGCCTTACCTGAAAACCCACACACCAAGCTTTCCTCTGCCCCTTTCTGTTTCGATCAGAAGAAACCCAGCCACATGCAAGAGCCCTAATTTCCAGAAATCCCTAGGAAGAGGACTAGGTTAGCTCCAACTCACGGTACCAAAAATAATCAATAGCGATCTCAACTCACTAGGAGGGCCGCTGGCAGTGACACTCAGCCGGGAAGGAGCAATTCGCCTGTCGTAGCTAGCGATGAAGATGCGGTGTTGACGTAGGGTATTGCTTGCCTGGGCGTTAGTAGCTAGGGCACGCGATCGAGGAAGAAGAAAAGGTAAGTGAGGAGGCATCGCCTCCTTGCTTGCGCGATGAAGAAGAAGAGAGCGAGAGGAGTCGGGGCTCACCTCGCGAGGGTGAAAGGAAGCGCCGCTCTCGGGGCTTCCTTGGACTCGGGCGATGAAGAAGGGGGAGAGGCGTCGACTCGTGGCTGCGAGGGGTTTGTGTGAGAGAAGCGGAAATGGTCGGGGGTTTGGGTGGTTGGCGGGCGAGGAAGAGAAAAGATTAGGGGTTTGTGCGACGAGAAAAAAAGATGATTAAGGATCGAAAAATAAGAGAATGAGGATTCAATAGTTCGTTATTTTTTTGCAGTTGGATATCCACCGTTGATTTTGTTTATTGCTTGAACAACACAATAATACAACAACAATAGTTTAATATAACTGTTGTCTATTGTCATAATAGACAACAGTTTATCACATCAGTTGTTGTAAATCCCGCCTATAGACAACAGTTATTTTATAACTGTTGTCGTTGAGTATACATACGACAACATTTTGTTATTACTGTTATCTTTTTACGTATATAGACCAACAACAACAACGGTTAATACTAAAACTGTTGTTAAATTGACATAAGACAACACTTTCTCAAAAAATCGTTGTCGATTATGTGTTGTTGAATGCAAAAATTCTAGTAGAGATCGGTAGGCCCGGTAAGTTGGGAGATAATATTAATAATATGATGTGCTGTTGATTATTGACAGAATCTGTGTCCTGGTGAGTTGGGTTGATGTTGCCCCTTTGATGAGCTCGAAAGGTTCATCATGCTAAACCCTGCAGGTGAATTTGATTCGGCATGATGACAAGGTCGAGTGGTACTAGTCAAGGACTCAGAGGTTAATTAATTTGAATTGTCAGTAATTTAAATTAATTAACGGACATTCGAGATCTTAAACACAGGGGATGGACGACTCGTAATATGTGGAGCCCATATGAAAATATGTGAGTTAGTGAGGAAGTTCAATTAAGATCCTTTAGTGGAATGGATCTTAATTAATGGATCGGGTTTAGATCTATTGGTGGGCCAAGATCCAACTCCTCCTCTTGGTCCCTACCTTAGCCCTATATATACCCATGGAGATCATGAAACCAAGGCTTGATCCAAGTGTTATCACCCTAGGCCTCCCTTCTCTCCTCTCTCTCTTCTATCTCTCCTAGGGTTCGGCCGACTCCAAGAAGAAGAGGAGATCATCTCCTCGGTTCTTCTTTCTCCTTCCTCCATACTTCGGCTGGGGCTCACAGAGATAAGGAAGAGGAGTCCTTTATCTTGTGTGGTGCTCACTGAAGGGGAAGAAGGCACCGACAGCCAGTGGGAGGCGGCGCAACCACAGCTTGCAGCGACGCCGCAAGGTTGAGGGAGGGGTTGATTAGTGGGCTGTTTGGGTAAGGAAGAAGGAGAATTCCTCTCCTTCTTCTTCTTCTCCTTCCTCTCAAGGACTGTAGTCGGTCTGGAGGCCTTGGTGCAGATCCGGCCGTCGGCGGCGCAAATGAAGAGGAAGAAGGCGTCGGCGCAAGGGAGACCCTAGGAACTAGGGTTTCCTATTTCGTCCAAGGTGAGAAAAAGAGCTTGGTTGGTGGTCTTGGTGATCTCGGTTCGTGGTAGATCGTCACCCACACGACGTCCGCAAAGGGAGGGACATAAGGTAGAAGACCGCGAGGTGATCGGAAACGTATAACTCTTTCCAAGCTCCGTTGATTAACCTTATGTTGTTTGTGTGCCTTATTCATTTGTCTCATTATTTCATGTGTGTTAATTTATTATTTTGATTTTGAATCATGATGAATAATTTACTAATTGGACCCCCGACCATAAACACAAAAGATGATGATCCACTCGAAGCCTTTTTCGCGGTTGAACGATCGAGCAAATCACAAGGCCAATTTTGGTAATTGGCCGAGTTGTGATTTGGATCGTTCGATACTGCACAAGATGGTCGTTGGGAGACGGGTCTCCATTCGGTTTAATTTTTACTCTGTAGACATGGAGAGGTCTCTCGAATTGATCGAGTATTCGCTTAGGAAACCCGCCAAGCCATACCCAACAATGCCTTGACTCAAGATGCTTTAAGTCAGTGCATCAAGAGTAGTTGGGGCAATAAATACAGTTGAACAACAATCAAGTTAAGTAATCAAGCTTAGAAAATCTAACTTGATCAGACTACTTAACTTGACTAACCCAAGTGAATGTTACTGTTATATAACAGTTAGTAAGTAGCAAATTGGGTTAGATAGAGACCGAAAGAAATTAATATAATTTTTTTATTCTTAAATGCATGCTTGGACTCAATAGAATATTAACTGGGTTCAAAACTTATTACTTGGGTCAAACTTCTTCTACTCACTTAGTTCATTTCTATTCATAAAGTATTACTTACTGCTTGTCAATTTTTTTTACAATTTTCTTGGTTTTGCAAAGCAAGTATGCTCTGATACACAATTTTTCTCTCCTATCAAACATATTTTTCAAAAAGTTTTTTTTGATATATGACAAAGGGGGAGGGTAGAAAAAGTGAAGTTAAAAATTTGTTTTTCTGTTTTTTTTAAATTAAAAGTAGTTAAAATTTAAAGAAAACTTTGTTTTTGAAAAAAAATTTTCCTGAGAAAATTTTTTATTTTTTTCTAAAAATTAAACTCTTTTCAGAGATTTTTTTTAAGAAAAACTTTATGTTAGAAGCTTTCAAAAATATTTTTAATTAAAGTTTTTATACTTAGAAGTTTTTTCACTCAGAAGTTTTTTTAAACTAAACTTGGAATCATACTTAGATTTTTTTTCAATACTTAGAAAATCTTTCAAAATAAAAAATTACATGTTTCAAAAACTTCAGGAGGAGAGTTTCAATTAAAAGGGAGCTTTATGCAATATTTCAAATTTTTCCTAAGTTTTTCAAATATTAAAAATGTTCTAAGGGAAAGGGGGAGAGTGGAAAAGTTTTCTTTCCTTCTAGTGCATAACTATGATGTATCTCTTTTTCATGTTTTTTAACTTAACTTTTGAACTGGGTTGCCATAAATCAAAAAGGGAGAGATTGTTAGTGCCGAAAGCACCAGATTGAACCTGATTTTGATAATGACAAAAGGTTCAAAGTTAAGTTTATATTGTGATCTAATGTATTTACCAAGTGTGCAGGAAAGTCCTAGTTTACCTAGGCACGAAGTCTTGACCTGCAGGGTTGAGCAAGAAGTCCTAGTCGAGGACTGGGCAAGAAGACCTGGCCGAGGGCTGGGCACCGAAGACCTAACCGAGGGCTGGGCAAGAAGTCCTGGTCGTGGACTGGGCACCGAAGTCCTGATCAGGAAGATCGGCAGGAGTCTTAGCCAAGCGAGGATTGCGGACAGAAGTAGAGGCGGGTAGAGATACCGGCATCTCGAGATCCGACAGTCTCGGAGGCTGAGCAAAAGTCCAACCGGGGGAGCCGGTTGACAAAAGGTAACTTTTCCTTAGAGGAGTAGGTGAGGACGTGTTTCCCGAAAGAGAGAATAGTAGACGTCGGTTCGACCTAGGATTTTATTTTGAAATCCAAAGTCAGAACCAAGATAGCTCCGGCTATTAATCATGCATGTATTTTTCATATTATATTGTTCTTGGAGTAACCCTGGTTGCAGGGCTGAAAGGAACTAGCTGCTGTTATCCCAGGTGCTTGAAAGGGTTCAGGTGCCTCAGAAGTGGTTTTCCTGCGGATAGAGAAGCTAAGCTGGCAAGTTCACCACGTCAGCTTCTCAGGCGCCCGTGAGCCATCAGGTGCGTCAGCACTCCCAGGCCCCCCCAGAAGGGGCTTCTCAGCGGATGGAGATGCATAGTTGGTAGGCTCGCCACATCAGCTTCACAGGTGTCCGTGAGCCATCAGGCGCCTCAGCACTCCCAGGCGCTCAAGACCAGAGATAAGGTTTAGTCAAGTTTACGGAAAAGCATGTGCCAGATTCAATCCACGTGGCAGGCACCCAAGAGCCTTGAGGCACCCGAGAACCACCTATATAAGGTGCTTCACCCCTTTGCATCCAGAACAACTCAGAACAACTGTTTTCCAACTCAAGCACTCAAACATACTCCGTCATTCTTCCATGCTCGAGTTTCCCACACTGATAACGATCAAGATTGATGACACGCTGCTCGAGACTCTTCGCCAATTCCTCAGTGTCGTCGGTATAATTGTATTTTGTTATTTAATTCTGTATTCAAAGCTTTCACTTGTATACCATTTTCGAAATATAGAATTGCCCATCGAAAATGGTCAAGGACGGTGGGCCTTGGAGTAGGAGCCATTACAGACTTCGAATCAAGTAAAAAGAAACAGTGTTAGCATTATTTTTTTCTTTTCCGCTACGTATTCTCTCTGTTTTCGAAAAATTTTAAGTAATCGCTATTCACCCCCCTCTATCGATTACAACGATCCCACAACTACTTCTGCCCAAAAATAGTTAGCTAAGTTATATTCATTAAGCATGGTCCTAACTGCTACTTGGAGGGTTCTGTTTGGTTTTTCAACTAGGCGATTTTGTTGGGGGGTCCTAGGGCAGGAAAATTCATGAAAATATCCATTTGTGTTGCAGAATTCAGTAAATTTTAGTTTTCAAATTTGCCCCCATGATCACTTCGAATTCTTTTAATTTTGGTATCTTTTTGATTTTCAAGGACTTTAGTTAAAGTTCTAAAGGATTCAAGACTTTGATCTTTGATTTTAAAAAAGTGGACCCAAGTGAATTTAGAATAGTCATCAATTATAACTAAGCAGTACCAATTTTCGCTTAGTGACTTGACTCCGTGAGAATCATATAGGTTCAGGCGTAGGAGCTCAAGTACATATTAGGTTAGGTCATGGTGGGTAAGTTTGTGGGTAGACTTGGTCTGTTTACCCTATTGACATGGACCACAAACTGAATTTTCAAGATTCCTAAGTTTGGGTATACCCTTAACTAGTCCTTTTTGGCTGATTCTAGAGATTAGCTTTAGGTTGGCATGCCCTAATCTCTTATGCCAGAGTTTAGTTTCTTCTACTTGAGTTAGATAACACTTAAGAGAGGTAGGTAGGTTTATGATATAGATGTTATTTTTCCTAAGGGTAACCTCTGGGTCTTCTAAGTTCCTAATCAAGCAGTTGTGGTTGGTAAAAGTGACTAAGTATCCAGTATCACAGAGCTGACTAATACTGAGTAAATTAAATTCAAAACTTTCAACTAAAAGGACCTTTTTGATAGTAAAGTCGGAGCTCAGTTTAATGTTACCTGAATCGATTAACTTAAGTGTAGCGTTGTTGCCAAATGTCACTGTTCCTAGGTCTTTGTATTTTAGTTTGGTGAACTTTGACTCGTCTCCAGTCATATGTCTGGAGCACCCACTATCCAACATCCATTAGTCCAAATCTTTGTGTTCCTACACATAAAGTGGCATAGTTTGGATCCAGTTTAGTAGAAGTACAGGATAGGTTGTTTAAGTTCACTTGCCTAATCTGTCTCACCAAATTTAAGTGATCAAGCATGTTAAACCTATGTTTTCTTTTGAAATGGTTCATATATTAAAAAGTGCAGTGAGGGAGATCCTTCACTTAGCACATGAGAACAAAACATATCAGATTAGCCCCTTCACATGGCGTACATCAAAAACTCACATCACTTACTCATCTTCACAGCCCACACATGGGCGACATCTCACACACCATCACAACCACATATGGGCAGCACATCACACACAAATCCCAGCCCACACAAGGGCACATCATCACACACAAATCACAACCCACACATGGGCACAACACACTCACAAAACATGCCATATTGGGTGAAAATCACAGCAAACATCAAGGAAAAAACTGCTCAAAATAGGAGCATAACAACACATAGTAACCTCCACTTGCTTACTCTATCATGAGGTTATGTAGAGGTGAGGTCCACGAACCAGTGCACATGAATTTGGACCTTCCAAAAAGTGTCCTCTATGTTGGTTGTTGCCCCCTCAAATCTGCATTTGTTCCTTGCCCGCCAAATAAAATATATTACACTAGAGACGCCAAGGTGTTTAGCTTTGACCATTCTTCCCTTTCCTTTGTACCGCTGTCCCATTACTTGGAGAAGCTCTTCTACCATCTTAAATCTGAAATTTATGCTCAACCATTGCTTTATCCTTTGCCATAAGGTACTAGCATAAGAACATGCAAAAAAAAAGATGATCTATTGTCTCTTCCGCTTGCCGGCACATCAAACAAAGCTTGTTTTCCACAAAATCCATTCTATCCGCCGTACGCAACTTTCTTTGTGCAAGTAACCACATAGTAACCCGGTGCTTTGGCATGATTTTCGACCTCCATAATGATCCCACCCAATGTGGTTTGTCAATAGTTGCTTTGAGAAAACCATATGCCTTCCCCACTCCTTCACTTCTTGATGCAAACCATTCTATTAGCTTCATGTTTGCTTGGCCAAACCCATTTGATTTCAATCTAATCTTCTCTCTAATCTCTATTAACCTCTTTATCAATGGAGAATCACTTGATTTTGCTTCCCACTCCCAAAAATCAGCCCCCTTTACATATTGTTGGTGCACCCATTTTATCCATAAAGACTCTTTTCTTGTTTGGATCTCCCATAACATCTTACAAAGTAATGCCTCATTCCATATTAATGAGTCTCTTAGCCCCAAACCACCATTTTCCTTTGGCAAGCATACCTTGTTTCACGCAATAGGTGGATACTTGAAATTCCACACAAACATTCGGCAAAGAGTCTTAATCTTCTCAATAACCTTAATCGGAATAGAGAGTATGGATAACCAATAACATTTCACCTCTTGGAGTATTGTTTTGACTAGTTCCAATCTTTCGGCTCGAGACAAAGTCTTCTTAGGCCACACATTCATTCTTCTTGTGATTGCCTCCAAGAGTGGACCATAATTAGCAATGCGCAACTTCTCAGCCGCTAATGGAATGCGCAAGTATTTAAAAGGAAAAGACCCTTCTTGATACCCGATTCTTTGCAATAGCCGACCCTTTGTGTTGTTGTCCACTCCAGCCATATAAACTTGTGATTTGATAGGATTGGCTTTGAGTCCCGCCTCCACACCGAACTCCTCCAAGCAGTCCGCCAATAGCCCAATCGAAGATTCATCGGCGCGTGCAAATAGCATTAAGTCATTCGCATATATCAAATGTGTAATACCAACTTCCTTGCATCATGGATGAAAGTGAAAAGTGGGCTAATCGGATGCAACTTTTATCTTCCTTGATTTCCGCCATATGTTAAATCTATGTTGATTTTATGAGATAGAGTTCAGTCTAACCAGTTTGATCTTATTAGCTGGATTGAACGAAAGAAAAACAAATTGAAGAAGGGTTTTTAAGATCAACTTTTGACAAAGATTTAGAAAAGTTTGAAAACAAATTTTTGAAAAAGATTAAGAAAAATATGAAAACGAATTTTTGAAAGAGATAAATTTGAAAACGAATTTTTGAAAGAGATAAAGATAAATTTGAAAAAGAATTTTTGTGAGGAGGAAAAATTAACAGGATTTGGGTTGATCTAACTTTATTCATCCTAATCATCTCACTCATTTCTAAGTGACAAAACAAAGATCCTTATTTGTTTTGTGAGATATTTTCAATTTTATTTTGAGTCTATGATATGAAATTAGGTTTAAATTTATTTTTGTGAGGATGCTTTCAATATTTGACTTCCAGGTTTTGGCGAGGCACAAGGGCCTTCTTTGGCCTTTGCCTTATTGGATCAACAACCCGTTCTTAGACAAAGCCGCATAAAGAAATAGTATTTATAAATTCCTCATTCAAAAATCTTGGTCTAACTTGTCGAGGATGTGACGAGGTAGCTTCGGCTAGTTCCACAGGACTAAGAAGACCAAATAGGAGACGCCTTCCCCTACTTGACTCCCTAGACGGTTTTCCTAACGTACTATTAACTCACCCCACTATAATACTAGGTTGTGGAAGTTTCAATCAGATCTAGTCCTTAACTAACTATTTCTAATCCTAAGCATGATAATTTGCAAAAAAAAAAAAGAAAAAAAATAAACAAGCATCAAGTAAGGTATTCAATAAAAAAAACTATCTAACCACATAAATAGTCTTTTTATTGGCTCCCCCTGGATCATATCCTTGATATGATCTATCTAAGTAATAAATATGATCATTGGGAATCCAATATTGATTTGGTTCGGCTTGATTAGTCAAGCTTAGTTTGGGGACCCATGCTTGGACTCGGGTGCTAGGGCGGTTAATTACTGAAAAGTGGGACCTAACTCTCGAATTGGATTTAAACCCAATTCCAGATCGATTTAGAATAGATTTCTATTTTCCAAGAATCATATCAAGATTCTAGAAACCCAGGGTAAATTATTCCAAATCTGCTCTGAGTTCTTTGACATGAGCTTTCCGGGAGGAATTCTCTTCCTCAAGTTTTGGGCTTGAGTTGAGGTTTCTTCTTGAACTTGCTAAGTTAAAGGACTCGAGCTAGTCTCTTCCTTAAGGAGTTTTACCTCCTCTCGGAGAGACCTGACTCGGTTATTGGTCTTAGCCAGTTTGCGAGATAAGTAAGAAATCAATTCGTAAAGCTCCGATTCACAAAAATCCATTACCTTAAGTCGGCCTATTTCCGATAGTGAGACGGTTCTGTGTTCTGTTTCTTCGTCCGATTCAGAGTCGATATCGATCTCGTCTTTTGCCGTTAAGGCTAGGAGGTTGGAGTGCGTTGGTTCATCCTCGTCCAATTCCGAAGATGACTCGTCCCAGGTTGCTTGCAACGCCTTCTTCCTGTTAGGATGTATACTAAAAGCCTTGCTTTCTATATAGATATCTACATTTTGAAAGAGAATCACAAGATCACTAATTGCATGTTTAGTGTACTATTGCACTTGGTATCAGTTTTGTTCTCCAAATTCTGCGAATTTACATTGGTTCGATTAGTGTCCTCATTGGTTGAGTCATTAATTGCAATTACCTAGTTTAAGTTCGGCTAGTTAAGCTTCCTTCCTTTTCACTGTGTTTTCATTTCTAATTGAAACCAAAACCCAAATCTTACTTGAAACCCAAAAATATTTGACGAAACATAAATTGGAGCTTGAACCAAACATCCTTAACTAGCCCTAGGAAAAATACGACCTGTGGCCCCTTTACTACATTTAAATTGTGAGCTAGGGTTTCCAGTAGAAATATCTAAATTTGAGGCTCACTTTCGTGACAGTCTATATTTGGGAGCCATCAAATTTTTGGCGCCGTTGCCGGGGAACTTAACTAGTTGAGTTTGTTTGATTTTTGCTTGCGTGCTTACTGTTATATCTTTTGATCTATTTTATCTATTTTATTTTTCCATACACATTTGTTGCGATTTGTTTATTTTATGACCAGGTCAGCAGGTGGCGATCTCGAGGAATTTGACCCTGAAATTGAGAGAACTTTCAGAGCAGGGAGGAACCAAAGCATAATTTCCGAGGCTATTGACATTCCTCCTCTTCAGACTATTCCTACTCATTCAGGCATTATCATCGTAGACCACTAGAAGACCATGAAAGAACTTGCAGCACCAGATGATACCTTTCAGTACTCCAGCATTGCTTATCCAGAGCTGACTGACGATTTTGAGCTTAGATCAGGACTCATCCACTTGTTGCCTAAATTTCAAGGATTATCTGGAGAAGATCCAAACAGACATCTGCATGAATTTCACGTAGTCTGCTCCACCATGAAGCCTCAGGGGATTTCAGAAGAAGATATTAAGCTGAGGGCATTCCCATTTTCCCTGACTGGAGCAGCAAAGGATTGGTTCTACTATTTACCTACTGGGCACGTGTCTAGCTGGATTTCTATGAAGAAGGCATTTCTAGAAAAATACTTCCCAGCCTCCAGAACTGCAATCATCAGAAAGAGCATATGTGACATACAACAAGTGGTGGGAGAGACTCTTTATGACTATTGGGAAAGGTTCAACAAGCTTTGCTCTAGTTGCCCACAGCACCAGATTAGTGAGCAGCTCCTCATTCAGTACTTCTATGAGGGTTTATTGCAGATGGATAGGATCATGATAGACGCTGCGGCTGGAGGAGCCCTAGTTAACAAAACACCAGATCAAGCTAGGGAGCTGATTTCGAACATGGTAGAGAACTCACAGCAGTTTGGAAGCAGAGCATTGTCCACTAGAGGAGTGAATGAGGTCCAGGTGGCTTCTAATGAACAAAGGGAAATTAGGAATTCTCTGGTAGAGCTCACATCATTGGTGAAGCAAATGACTCTTAATAATGCAAGCCAAAATCCCAGTTTTTCGGTACCTCCACAATCAAGCCAAGTGATGAGGGTATGTGGTATTTGCTCTAGCCAAGAACATAATTCAGATTCATGTCCCAACCTTCAGTAAGATGAAACAATAGCGGCGTTGGTTAGGGGACAATTTCAAGCCAAGAATAACCCCTACTCATCCACTTACAACCCTGGTTGGAGGGACCATCCAAATCTGAAGTATAGCAACTCTTTTTACCAACAAAACCCATCACAACCAACAATTTCACCAGCCTCAACAAAATTTCCAGCAACCGCAACAATCTCAGCAGCAATTCTAGCAGCCTTTTCAAGGGAATCAACAAGGTTTTCAAGGAAATTTGAATTTTCAACACAAATATCAACCCTTACAGCAACAATTTCAACAATCACAGCAAAGTTTTTAGCCTTTGAATAAAAACTTTAGCCACAAAATCAAGGTTTTCAGCCCCCTCAGTTTCAATCTTCACCACAACCATTTCCATTTCAAAACCAGAATTTTCAGGGCTATAATTCTCAGCAAGTTCAGCCATCATTCCAGCCCTACAATCAGCCATTTCAGCCCTACAATCAGCCTCAACAGCCCCAATTCCAACAATCACAGCAGGGTAACACTTTTCAGCTGCCTACCTCATCATTTCAAGGTCAATCAAAGTCCTATGCTAACCAATGGGGCTATGGAGGTTCTAGTGGGGGAAATGTGCAACAACAAAGGATAGAAGAGATGCTTCAACAACTTTTACAACAACAAAGAAACGATCCCGCCATACAAAACATCGAAAGGCAAATTGGACAATTAGCTAGTGGGATGAACCAAATTCAAGCTTAAGGATCAAGCCAACTACCTTCTCAAGCTACTCCCAATCCAAAGGGAAATGTTAGCGCATTACTTTGAGGAGTGGGAAGGTTGCTTCAACTCAAAATGGTCCAAGAGCTGATTTTTCTGAAAACAGGGCAGCACCTACATTTTCAGCACTAATCATCCCTGAAATCACTTCAAAATCAGTTGGTTCCACCCTTAGTCCGTGCTCAACTCCTTCCTCAAGTAATCCTATGATTTTGGTGGAAAATGAGGGAGAAATCAGAGGCGAAACTGACCTTACAGCAGCTACATCAAGTGGGACAGCAACTCAAAATTCAGCCCCTCCAATTTCAGTTCAAGAGGAAGAAATGAGAGTTCCCTTGCCTTTTCCACAGCGAAAAACTTAAGCTAAAAGGCAAGTGGAGGAGGAGAAAGCTAATGAATACAATGAGCTTGTAAAGTTGTTTAGCAAAGTAGAGATTAATGTACCCCTGTTGACCATGATTAAACAGATTCTTAAGTATGCAAAATTCCTGAAAGATTTATGTGTTCTCAAGGTGAAGCTTAAGGAGAATGAGTTGGTCAGCCTGGGGAAAAATGTTTCAGCACTCATCCATGTCATACCTCAAAAGTGTGAAGACCCTGGAGATTTTATTGTATCATGTGAGATAGGGAGGACTATGTTTCATGACGCCATGCTAGACTTGGGAGCCTCCATCAATGTAATGCTCAGATCAGTCTTCCAGATACTTGGCATTGGCCCTTTGCAGCCCACTGGAGTGGTAATTCAATTAGCGGACAGAAGCCAGACCCATCCAGTAGGAATTATTGAAGATGTTTTGGTAAAAGTAAAGGAGCTGATTTTCCCTACAGACTTCTACATTCTGGACATGGAAGGAGACTATCTTGCACACAGATCCCCACTTATCCTTGGGAGGCCTTTTCTGAAGACTGTCAGGACAAAAATTGACGTGTACGCTGGCACACTTTTAATGGAAGTGGGGGACACAGTAGTTCAGTTTAGTATTTTCGATGCCATGAAGTACCCTAGGGAAGATCACTCTATTATGAGCATTGACATTCTGGATGGACTGGTTGATACAGATTCAGTGGTTGAAGGAGTTTCACATGATTTTTCTGGAGGAGATATTTTTTCAGAGGAGGTTGAGGGAGTACTTGCTATTGAGATTGAGGATATTTCAGAGTTTATTTCAGATTCACTTCCAGCTGGTGAGGATTTTCTAGGTGTAGGGGATTTCACAGAGCCCCAAGGATCACCTACTTCTATTAAGATTCTAGAGGATTCAGAGCACAGGTATGATAGTGTAGGGGATTGTATAGAGCCCCAAGGATCACTCATACCTACTGAGCAAGGCCAGATTGAACTTAAGCCACTATTAGGCCACTTGAAATATGTGTACCTAGGAGAGGAGCAAAATTTTCAGTTATTATTGCACAGCACTTAGAATCAGAGCAGGAAGAAAAATTATTGCAAGTCCTGAGGCATTACAAGAAAGCGATTGGGTGTACTTTATCAAATATACCAAGTATTAGCCCAGCTATTTGTATGCACAGGATATTCTTGGAAGAAAATGTTAAACCCATGAGGCAGTCGCAAAGGAGATTTAACCCACTCATTTTGGACGTTGTTAAGAAAGAGGTGACTCGACTTCTACAGGCAGGTATCATTTACCCCATTTCTGATAGTCAGTGGGTTAGTCCCATACATGTGGTGCCCAAGAAATCTGGAGTGACAGTGGTGGAAGATGGAAGCAACGAACTAGTGCCCACCAGAGTTAAGAATTCCTGGAGAGTTTGCATTGATTACAGGAAGCTCAATAAAGTCACAAGAAAAGATCACTTCCCTTTACCCTCTATTGATCAGATGCTTGAAAGACTGGCAGGGAAGTCCCATTACTATTTTTTGGATGGATATTCAGGCTACTTCTAGATTTGTATAGATCTAGAGGACCAAGAGAAGACTACCTTCACTTGCCCCTTTGACACTTTTACCTACAGACGTATGCCTTTTGGACTCTGCAACGCGCCAGGAACATTTCAGCGATGCATGGTAAGCATATTTGGTGAGTTGTTAGAGCATTGTATGGAGATATTTATGGATACTTTTCAGTTTTTGGCACGTCTTTTGATTCATGTTTAGAAAATTTGTCTAGGATTTTACACCGTTGCATTGAGACTAACCTTGTGCTTAATTTTGAAAAATACCACTTCATGGTAGAGCATAGTATTGTACTTGGACACAGTCTCTAGGAGAGGTATAGAGGTAGATCCTGCAAAAATAAGTGTTATTTCTTCTTTATCTTACCCCGTATGCGTACGGGATGTTCGTGCTTTCCTTGGACATGCAGGTTTCTACCGTAGATTTATTAGAGACTTTAGCGATATTGCTCGACCCTTGACAAAACTTTTACAGAAAGATGTTGAATTTCGCTTTGATGATAAGTGCAAAGAAGCTTTTCATAGACTCAGGGAGGCTCTTACATAAGCTCCTATCATTAAATCACCTGATTGGAATTTGCCCTTTGAATTAATGTGTGATGCATCTAACTTTGCAGTGGGAGCGGTTCTAGCACAGAGGGTGGAGGGAGCACCTCATGTCATATGTTATGCCTCTAAAACCCTAGATGCCGCCCAAGCAAATTACACCACCACTGAGAAGGAGCTTCTTGCCATATTTTTTGCTTTAGACCGTTTTAGATCTTACTTATTGTGCTCACATATTATTATTTTTTCTGATCATGCAGCTCTAAAGTACTTATTGAAAAAGCCTGATGCTAAACCTAGACTGATCAGATGGATGCTCCTGCTCCAAGAATTTGACATGGAGATCAGAGACAGAAGAGGCAAGGAAAACCTAGTTGCAGATCACCTGAGCAGAATTGAAGGAGATGGATCTCCTGCCACCATTGACGATGATTTTAGAGATGAGCACCTTCTTGCAGTACATGGTGAGACCCCTTGGTATGCAGACCTATTAATTTTTTAGTAGCACGTGTTTTTCCTACACACTTTTCTAAAGCTCAAAAAGATAAACTTAAAAGCGATGCAAAATTCTATGTGTGGGATGATCCTTATTTATGGAAGTTTTGTAATGATCAAATAATTAGGAGATGCGTACCAGTCCATGAGTTTTCCTCTGTCCTTACATTTTGCCATTCATCAGCTTGTGGGGAGCATTTTGGACCCCAAAGAACCGCTAGGAAGGTGCTAGAGAGTGTATTGTACTGGCCCACCCTATTTCATGATGCATATCTATTTTATAAGAATTGTGATAGACGTCAGCGAACTGGGAACATAGGAGCGAGAAATGAGATGCCCCAACACACTATACTTTTCTGTGAGATTTTTGATGTTTGGGGAATAGATTTTATGGGACCTTTTCCTGCATCATTTGGTTATCTGTTGTAACGACCCGCCTTCTCTACCTTTGACGGACCGTTACTTTGTCTACTTCTTGACACTAATGCACGACTAAAAATCCGGAACTTTTTTTTTTGTATTTAATCTATCTAAGAATGAGATTCTAACTTTAATAGTCATGCATGATACAATGGCACATTACTAGCAATCCTAACCATTTAAACTCATCACACAAGGTTCTATAACATTACTAAAGCATTATGGAATATGAATGCAACTTTTCTAAGCATATTTAAAGCAACAAAACATAATTCAAAAGGAGACTAACAACATCCCTATCCAAACTCCACTTATAAGATTCTATAACATTTCTAGAACTTCATAGAATGTAAATCTTACTTTTCTACCGAATTTACAAGCATTTTAAGCACAATTAGGACCTAGTCCAAAAGGGAATAATAATAAGCTCAAGAATAAGTCTAAAATGCAATGTATCCACATGTTAAACTACTCATGCCCTTGCTCATCTAGTGCATTCACAAAAGTATGCATACTAATTGAAATGACATGGAATCTTCATTCTACAAAATTGAGCATGTAAAACTATCCGAAGCATAAATGTTTAATAAACTCCATAACACAATAACTTGGAATTTGGAAATCTTAAACGTTGCATTTCAAATAAGCTAAACTGTCTCATCCCAAGGATCTCTCCAAGGTCAGCCACCACACACACGTCACTCAGCACCGCCTCGTCGCCTTCCTTCAGAATTGCTTGTCTTTACCTTTACCTGCAGTAAGAGGAAATGCAACTAATAAGCATAAAGCTTAGCAAGTTCTATCTAGCTCACAAAATCTCGAAATGTGCAGGCATGCTTTTTAACAATGGGAAATCACATGAGATACTTTTATGCTTAAAAGAAACACTAAAACATGTATAACTCAAAACATGCATACTCAAGCATTAATAAGTCTTAACTCACTTTTTCTTGGCTTAACTTGAAACTTTACCAATTCTTTAACTTTAAATCTTTCTTTAACTTTTAGAAAATTTCCTTAAACTTTAGAAAAACTTTGCTAAAGCATATACTTGTAAATAATAACTCACTTGGATTCACTTAAGACGTAAGTACCATCTTATGTGCGTTCCCTAAAAGGTTGGGGTAGCGAGCCGCCAATCCTAATAGAGCAGACCTTGGTCTACCAGGGCCAAGACCTTGGAATTGGACACCTGGATTTCTTTAACGACGCCCTTGGACGCCGGGTACTGGCCTTAGAAAATAAAATAGCTTTTCTTTCTTTTCTTTCTTATCTTTAAATGCCTTGACATTTTATTGAACACCTTGTGTGCCCAAATCCCTAAGTCTTGACTTTTGGGGATTTCGTAAGGCCTTGGCCTTCTCTTTTCTTTTTCTTCATCTTTCTTTTCTCTTCTTATAGATTTCTTAGACCCTAAACTCACATAGGGTACTCTATCAAATATATATAAGCATATAATGAACTAAGATCACATGCAACATCTTAACTAAAAGTAAATATCTCCTTTAAAACATTTAAGGAAAAATTCTTGCGGAAAACCGCCTCTTACTGCAGGTGAGCAGTACTTACCTTGATTTCTTGGACTTACAACCGAAATTAGACGACTAGGGCTCGGATGAAACTTGAGATCTCTACGAACCGTCCGCGCCTACGTGTTCTTCTCGTCGAGACGAACGAAACGCTCCGCACTCCTTGCTTTTCCTTGGCCGGCGCCCCTTAGGAGAGGAGAGGAGGAAAGAAAACCTAGGTTCCCTTTTGTTTTCGCCGCCCCTCCCTCGCCCCCTTCTCGCACGCAGCCGAAAATTCTCCTCCAAGGGTTTCACGCGACTTAAGCGGGGTTTAAATACCTCTTCATGAAAAAACGTAACTACTCTATAAAATTATTTCTCTCCACCTTTTGTTGTGCTTGATACCCTAGCCCAGCCGGTCACTTGTGCGCCCTTAAGGGCTTGCTCCTCTTGTGGTCGCGAGTTCGAACCCCCCTGCTACCCTTTAAAGTTTTTCCTTTTTTAAAAATACTAAACGGACTCGGAAAATTCCATAAAAATATTCTAAAAATTCCTAAAAATATCTAGAATATTTCTAAAATATTTTTAAATAGTTCTAAGGACTTTAAGGACTTAAAATGGAAATTTTGGGGCGTTACAATCCCCCATACCTTATGAAAAGTTCGTCCTCGAACTTAGAATAATTCTGGATATCTTTCTCTCATGCTGTCCTCACATTCCCAAGTAGCCTCCTCATGCTTTTGACTCTGCCAGATGACCTTCACTAGTGGCACTTCTTTGTTTCTTAATCTTTTAACTGCTTTGTCCACTATCTGTGTCGGTCTGCTCTCATAGCTAAGATCTTCTTGGATCTGCACTGACTGAGGCTGAATCACTTGATTGGGATCGTGGATATACTTCTTTAGCATGGAGACATGAAATGTACTGTGGATAGCTGACATATCCTCTGGCAAGTCCAGCTCATAGGCTACCTTCCCAACTCTCTTTATAATCTTGTAGGGTCCTATGTAGCGAGGACTCAGCTTGCCCTTTTTGCCAAATCTCATCACTCCCTTCATGGGGGCGACCTTGAGAAATACTGAATCTCCAACTTGGAATTCAAGTGGCCTACGGCGTGTGTCAGCATAACTTTTCTGTCTACTCTGGGCAGTCTCAATCCTCTGGCGGATCATCTGGATAGCCTGAGTGGTCTCATCTATAAGCTCAGTCTGGCTGCCTAGTCCTGACTCCATCTCTTTCTTCTCACCAGCTTCTTGCCAACATATGGGTGATCTGCATTTCCTGCCATATAATGCTTCATAGGGTGCCATTTTGAAAGTGGCCTGATAGCTATTGTTGTAGGCAAATTCAGCTAAACACAGGTACTTGCACCAACTGCCTTTAAAATCTAGTGCACAGGCCCGGAGCATATCTTCTAAAATTTGATTTACTCTTTCTGTCTGTCCATCAGTCTGGGGATGGAAGGCTGTGCTGAATCTAAGTCTGGTGCCTAGTGCGTGCTGAACACACTCCTAGAAGTGAGATAGAAAGCGCCCGTCTCTGTCAGAAATGATAGACTTCGGAACTCCATGAAGCCTGATCACTTCCTTCACATATAACTGCGCCAAATACTCTACTGAGTGCGACACCTTGATGGCTAGAAAGTGAGCAGACTTGGTCAATCTGTCCACTATCACCCAAATTGCATCGTGTCCATGGGTGGTTCTTGGAAGACCTGTGATAAAGTCCATGGATATTTCTTCCCACTTCCACTCTGGAATGGGAAGTGGCTGTAGAACTCCTCCTGGTCTCTGGTGCTCTGCCTTGACTCTCTGACAGGTCAAGCAGGTACTGATATTGTAACGCCCGCTTTTTTTTTTCCTAAAGCGGCGTTACGCTGACATACTTAAGGCATGTAACATCCTACTGCAGCGGAATAACTTAAACCTTACATATACATGCCCCTACTACCATCCCTCATACAATGACATGGAACTTAACATATGAACGTCATACTTAACATCATATCATAACATGCTTAACATCATACCATAAGGTTCATATCATATCATACTTGACATCTTATCGTAAAGTTCCATAAGTCACTATTCGAGCATATAGGTAGCAAAAATAAAGTTCTTAGCATAACCGGTTAACACATTCGATTTCATGGGCCAAGTCACCATCACACACATATTTGAGGCCCTCTTGCTGCTTCCTCGTTATCCCCTTGCATGATCTGCGGTATAAGAAAAGAAGACTATAAGCACACAGGCTTAGTAAGACTCTTTCCTACTCACTAAAATCATTCGTCATTCATTCATAATCATATGGAACATAAGCATCATAAACATTTCTATCATAGCATAAACCATAAACATAGGCATAACTCTAACTAAACATTCTTATCATGGCATAAAGTATAAACATAGGCAAGCATAATTAAACATTCTAAGCATGGCATCATATGTGGCATGAACATAAGCATAAGATGTAAATCAACCATAGGCATACTTTCTAGCATATCAAGCATAGACATCATAAACATTCTAAGCATGTCATGATACACAACATAACATAACTTAATAAACTTTCCTAGCATGGCATGAGACATGGCATAAACATAAACATAAGATATAAACCAACCTATATGGCATAAACATAGGCATACATTCTAGGATGCCATAAGAGCATCTTCTTACCATAATCATAACATGGATCATTCATTCTCATACATATCTTTTAACATGGAGCATAAGCATAACACGTCATTATCATAACATAATGCATAACATGTATGAATGCATGGGTGGAATGCATATACATAGGGATGCTTAACTTTTAAAACAATCTTTGAAAATGCTTAAACATTATCATCATAACATTTGGGGTCCCCGGCTTGTACCACGTACATACATCATAGCGCGCATCCCTAGTAAATCCGAGGTAGCTAGCCCCGACCTACTAGGGTAAGGACAGCATAGTCGGTAGTCCCCGAACCGAGGCGTTCTCAAGGAGCCCATCCCTGTTGCACAGCTCCGGTAGTGCCAGAACCGTGGACAGCTCCGGTAGTCCAGAACCAGGGCGTTCTTAAGGTGCCCATCCCTTGGACCCATACTTGGGTCCGGTACAAGCCCATTCATAAAGTAAAATACTTTGCATGCTTCATCATTCATAAGACATTCATAGCATACTTATCATGACATCATTCTTATCATGGACATGATCATAACATACTTGTCGTGACATCATTCTTATCATGCATAACCATGGCATATCATTCATAAACATGGCATATCATTCGTAAACATGGCATATCATTCATAAGCTTAGCATATCATGTATAACCATGACATATCATTCATAAACATGGCATATCCTTTGTAAGCATGGCATATCATTCGTAACATAGCATATCATTCATAAGCATATCATATCATGTATAACCATGGCATATCATTCATAAACATAAATCACATCTTACCATAGGGCTATTGGGACCCTTACTTGAAATAAATCTGAACTTTTTCCCTATTAACCCATATTGGCCGAAACTTGTGGAGTCCCAAGGCTATGTGAAAATTCACATAATCACCATCCATCATCCTTATATCATGGCAACACATAAACACATGCTTGAAGTTAAAGACTCAACCCTTAACCCTTGGGTCCTTGGGGTTGGCCGAACCATATGGGCATCTAGGGTACTCCAAAAATTCTCAAAAATTATACATAACCTCTAAACATCATAAGGGAATATTGAATAACATTATCATGATTTTTAACATATTTATAAACATTTAAATCATGGTGGCCGAAACCCTTGAACTTAAGGTTCTGGGTTTTGCTTCTTTCATGTTGGCCGAAACATATGGGGCCTCTAGGGTATCCCAAAAATTCTAAACAATTATATTTAGTGTCTAAACATCATAAGGGAACATTAAATAACATTATCATTATTTTTAACATATTTTTAGACATTTAAAACATGGTGACCGAAACCATGGAACTTAAGGTTCTGGGTTTTGCTTCTTTCATGTTGGCCGAAACATATGGGGCCTCTAGGGTATCCCAAAAATTCCCAAAAATTATACTTAATGTCTAAAAATCATAAGGGAACATTAAATAACATTATCATTATTTTTAACATATTTTTATACATTTAAAACATGGTGGCCGAAACCCTTGAACTTAAGGTTCTGGGTTTTGCTTCTTTCATGTTGGCCGAGACATATGGGGCCTCTAGGGTACCCCAAAAATTCCCAAAAATTATACATAATGTGTAAACATCATAAGGGAACATTAAATAACATTATCATGATTTTTAACATATTTTAGACATTTAAAACATGGTTTCCGAAACCCTTGAACTTAAGGTTCTGGGTTTTGCTTCTTTCATGTTGGCCGAGACATATGGGGCCTCTAGGGTACCCCAAAAATTCCCAAAAATTATACTTAATGTATAAACATCATAAGGGAACACTAAAAAACATTATCATGATTTTTATCATAATTATGGACCTTTAAAACATGCTGGCCGAAACCTTTGAACATAGGAACCTTGATTTTGTTTCTCTTCAACATTAAATCCAAAAACTAACCCATATATCATGCCAAAAATCATGGAAATCATAGGTAACTATTATACCACAGGTGAGGGAGTCTTACCTTAGATTTCTTGATTTTTCAAACCTTGAAAGAGGAGAAGGAAGAGAACTTGGTATCTCTTGACCACAACTAGTCCTTGTCACCTTGTAGGAACTTTAGATCTTGAGAGATGAGACCCCCTTGTGGAGTTTTCTCCAAGGAACTCCTCCCTTTGGTGCTCGGCAAGATGAGGAATGAAGTGGAGAGGAAATGCAATTGATTGAGAGAATAAGTAACTCCCAAAACTCCTCTCATTATAACCCATCAAGGAGGCAAATGAAAAGCCTCTCCATGACCCTTCACCTCCTTTTACTTCTTAACCATCCTCCACTTCAATTACTTATAAGAATTCCTTGCTAGGTGAGTTGGTTAAGGCTTGCATGGTTGTACATGAGGTCCAAGGTTCAAATCCTTGGCTCATGCACATTTATTTTTATTTTTATTTTCATTTATTTTATTATTTTTATAATTCCGAAAATTCCCCTAAAATCATCCATAATTATGCCAATATTCCTAAATAAAATTCTTTTATATTTTTATTAATTTTACCTAATTTATATTAATTTTACCTAATTAATACCTATTTTTGGAGCCCATTTAAAGCTCATTAGCACCTAGTTTCTTTTTTTTTCTCAATTTAAATGAGAAAGCATGGATTTCTAGGCCCAATTTTACATAATTATTTCTGGGCCCCTCGGAAAATTATCTAGACATGCTCAATATTTTAAGAAAATATTAAGGAATTTTTCGGGTCGTTACAATCCCCCATACCTCGTGAAAGTTCGTCCTCGAACTTAGAATAACTCCGGGTACTTGCGCCTCATTTCGTCCTCGCGTTCCCAGGTAGCTTCCTCGAACCGCTGGCTTCGCCATAAGATCTTGACTAGAGGTACCTCCTTATTCCTCAGCTTCTTGACTTCCCTATCCAAAATCTGGATGGGTCTGCTCTCATAACTTAGGTCCTCTTGTACTTGTACTATCTGCGGCTCGATCACTTGGTCCATATTCGGGATACACTTTTTAAGCAGGGATACGTGGAATACGTTATGGATAGCTGACATCTCTGGAGGCAGCTCCAACTCATATGCCACCTTACCAACTCTTTTCAGAATTACGTATGGCCCCACATATCTCGGACTCAGCTTTCCTTTCTTCCCAAATCTTGTCACCCCTTTCATAGGAGCCACTTTAAGAAATACCAAATCTCCAACATTAAATTCCAATGGTCTGCGCCGGACATCGGCATAACTCTTCTGCCGGCTCTGAGCTGTTTCTATCCGTTGTCGAATATTTTGAATAGCTCGGGTGGCGCTGTCAATAACATCCGTTGCGAGCCCCATCTCCTTCTTTTCCCCACTCTCGTACCAACATATCGGAGATCTACATCTCCTTCCATACAAAGCTTCATAAGGTGCCATTCCTATAGTAGCTTGGTAGCTATTGTTGTACGCGAATTCCGCCAAGCATAGATATCGACACCAACTTCCCTTGAAATCCAGAGCACAAGCTCTCAACATATCCTCTAGTACTTGATTCACCCGTTCAGTTTGCCCATCAGTTTGAGGGTGAAAGGCGGTACTAAATCGCAATTTAGTGCCGAGAGACTTCTGAACACACTCCCAGAAATGCGAAGTAAAACGTCCATCCCTATCTGAGATGATGGTCTTGGGAACTCCATGTAGCCTGATTACCTCCTTAACATATAACTGAGCCAGTTGCTCAATCGAATAAGTCATCTTGATCGCCAAGAAATGAGCAGACTTCGTCAGTCTATCCACGATCACCCATATTGCGTCATATCCATTAGTAGTCCTGGGAAGCCCTGAAATGAAATCCATAGAGATGTCTTCCCATTTCCACTCCGGAATCGCTAGTGGCTGCAGAACTCCTCCGGGTCGCTGGTGTTCCGCCTTTACTTGCTGGCAGGTCATGCAAGTGCTAACATGCTAAGCCACATCCCTCTTCATACCGGACCACCAAAACTTCTCCTTCAGATCTTGATACATCTTGGTGGATCCGGGATGCATCGAATAAGGGGTCTCGTGAGCTTCCGTCAGTATTTTCCTCCGAAGCTCCGGATCAGTAGGGATACATAAACGATCCCTAAGATATAATACCCCCCCTTTTGCAATATGAAAGCCATCGCCCTTTCCTTCCAGGATCTCCTGTTTTATTTTCTGCAGACTTAGATCGCCATCTTGTTTTTCCAATATATCCTCAAACAGTGCGGGTGATATTGTCATGGTGGAAAGTCGCCCGGAGATGACCTCGACCCCAAAATTCATAATTTCTCGCTCAAGTGGTCGGGGTAATTTAGATATGGACATCAAGGTGGCACTTGACTTCCGGCTGAGTGCATCGGCCACTTTGTTTGCCTTCCCTGGATGATAGAGGATCTCACAGTCATAGTCCTTTACCAACTCAAGCCATCGGCGTTGTCTCATATTCAGATCTTTCTGAGTGAAGAAGTATCGCAGACTCTGGTGGTCTGTATAAATTCGACACTGTGCCCCGTACAGATAATGTCTCCATATCTTAAGAGCGAAGACTACTGCGGCCAATTCCAGATCATGGGTGGGGTAATTCTGTTCATATTCCTTGAGTTGTCTAGAGGCATAGGCAATAACCTTCCCACTCTGCATAAGTACAGCTCCAAGTCCTAATTTGGAGGCATCGCTATACATATCAAAAATCTGATTACCTTCTGGAAGAGTAAGGATGGGTGCATTTGTGAGTCTCCTTTTTAGTTCCACGAAACTCTTTTCACAGTCTTCCGTCCACTCATACTTCTTGTCCTTCCGGGTGAGAGCTGTTAAAGGGGCTGCAATCCTGGAGAACTCCTCCACAAATTTCATATAATAGCCTGCCAATCCAAGAAAACTTCTGATCTCGCTGGCATTCTTCAGCCGGCTCCAGTTATTCACCGCCTCAACCTTCATTGGATCCACCATAACTCCGTCCTTAGAAATAATATGGCCCAAAAAGCCCACTTGGTCGAGCCAGAACTCACATTTGGAAAATTTCGCATATAGTTGCTTTTCCGCAAGAATCTCTAATACTTTCTTTAGGTGCTCAGCGTGCCCTTCTTGGGTCCTCGAATAAATAAGAATATCGTCGATGAAGACGATTACAAATTTGTCAAGGAACGACGAGAACACCCGATTCATCAGGTCCATAAACATAGCAGGGGCATTCGTCACGCCGAATGGCATAACAACAAATTTAAAGTGCCCGTACCTCGTTCGGAAAGCAGTCTTTGGAATATCCTCCTGTTTTACTCTAACTTGATGATACCCAGACCTCAAATCAATCTTGGAGAAAACAGTGGCTCCCTTTAATTGGTCAAACAGGTCATCTATCCTCAGAAGAGGATACCTGTTCTTGATAGTTACACTGTTCAGTGCTCGATAATCTATGCACATTCGCATAGATCCATCTTTCTTCTTCACAAACAGTACCGGAGCTCCCCAGGGGGAATGGCTAGGGCGAATAAATCCCTTATCCAGCAACTCCTGTAGTTGTTCCTGAAGTTCCTTTAATTCGGCCGGCGCCATACGGTAAGGTGCCTTGGAAGATCGGGTTAGTACCAGGAATTAA